>JANTPZ010144823.1:0-38852 GCA_025593235.1 Vachellia pachyceras | reverse complement strand
GTGGTTAGTATTAATCACTTAGTTAGTTAATGACCCACAAGTCTATATAAAGGGTCATAATGAATTGATTTAGTGTGTGATTAAATAATCATCACCAATGGTGAGAGGATGAAGAATCCCCACCAAGAAGGGGAGGATAACTTGGGTCTCCCACTTCAAGAGTCCCCAAGATGGGGTTAGTTCATCTCCCTCAAAAGAGGGTAGATAATTGTTGTACCCATATGGGTTACTAATAATACATTCAATTTCTTCTTCCACTTCTCAATCTATTCTTGTTTTCAATACTTTCAACACTTATCACGTACCCCAGATGGAGGCCCCAATGTTACTTCCTCTCAATATGAACCCCTCAGCTGCACCACCCTTAATGATAATAACAGGTATTGTCCTGGAGAAGCTATGTTTTCATCCTCTTATCTCTATTTTGAGGGTTTTCAGTCCTATTTAGTTTGCATCACGCTCTTGCTTGTAAGTGGAATATTTCCTATGAAGAATAAAGCTGTGATATGGCTGGCATCAATAGGCATGTGTATTACTCTCACATCCCTTGCAGCAGCATATATGCATGCCATCGATATTATAATACCATCTCATGTTTTGGCGGGGAAATTCGTTGTGAACATCGGCAAAGTATCGTCTGCGTTCTGGAGTACATTCCTTGAGCTAATAGTGGTGCTGATCACACTGCGCTTTTTCATTTGGGTAGTTAGGAAATGTGTCAAGATATTCAACAAGTCGAGAAGTTGGGAGAGAGAAAACGCAAGGCCCAGATTTCTGTTTGTGCTTTTAAGGACTCTTATCATTTTTGTTACGTTAGTGATATTTTTTGTCCTATCTTTTTTACTATTTTTAATTAGCTTTTTATATTATGGAATATTGATGTATTATTAGTAGCGCTACGTTTTTGTATTTTAATCCTTTAGTGTTGTTGCATGCATGATATAATAAGATTTCGAGTTCATGAAGAACATCATTTTGTGTCCAGTAGTTTTCATATTTCAGTGGCGAGCATTTTCCTCTAGTTCATGGACCATTCAGATGAGGGAATTGTTGGAAATATAATCCGTGCTATTACTTGATTAAATTGGTTAAGATTATTGAATAGACTCTACATATATATATATATAGGGTTTTAGTATTGTGATTTGTATGAGAGGATATGAAGTATCCACCAATGTAAAGAGAGATGATAGCATACATCTCTTTCTAGAAGAAAGTTAACATGTGTCTTCTTCAATAAATTAAGGAAAATTACACAAAGGTCTCAAGCAACACAATTAATTATTAAAAGGTAAAGATTATGATATTTATTCTCAGGTTCTATTGGACCTTTTTGTAGTACATTGTATATGTGAAAAGTCTGAAATGCCCCCAGTTGTTTTTCCCTTAAAAAAAAAAGAACCACTGATGTGTTAGCTTTATTCCTTTGATGATGCTATCAGCTTATGGAAGAGCCACCAGGGCCTTCGTATTCGGCAAATGTCCAGCAGCTCCAGAATCGCCAGTTTGGAGCAGAATCCATTTTGACCCACGACGAAGGAAATCGGGTGCAACTTTCTCTTTTGCTTCTGGTGCTGCTGGCTCTCCCATGGGAGACCGTAGTGAAGGGGCTATCACATTGCAGGAATGGCAGGGATGGGACACCACTTCCCCTTTACCCAACATGGTTATGGACATCGTTGAGGATTTGAGGGCTTTAGAGAAAGAAGTTGACGCAAACATGAGGTTTGGTGGTGTTGGAGGCAAGCTTCAGGTATTTGCAATAAAAGCATTGCGATTATCTATTTCTCTTTGATTTTCTCGTAGTGGATACCTAAAAAAATCTATTTCACGTTTGTTTCTGCCTAAACATTGAAAAAAAGTTTGTTTTGGAAGGAGACATTGTAGTAGAAGGAACTATCAACTCTGTTTCAATTCAAGAATGACACCCTTTTGTAGATAACTTCTCACTTTTGGAACTTCTGTTGTAATGCAGGGAAATCTGAGATTTCAAGAGGATAAGAAACATCGAGCAACATATCAGGCATTAGGTGATTGGAAATTATGAAGCCACTCTAGCAAAGGTTATATTTTTTTCTAACTTTATGCTCATGCTCATTACTGTGCTAGCTATAGGATTGATTGTCTCTGACGTTGAGTAGGTAATGGATTTATTTTTGCTTTAAAGCAGACAAAAGAAGATAAAATTCTAAATTTTATTTTAATTGATGGCATATGGAGCAATTCAGCAGCAATGTTCAGGCGTCTCTAGGTAAATTTTGAGGTGATTTTGTTTTGTTTACAAGGTTTTCATGATTGAATCCTAGATGAATAGGATCATTGTCTTCTCCTGTTTGTTAGGTGCTAAGATATATATATATATATATATATATCATAAAACACCCTTCTAATGTAAGTTCTATAATTGTTAAATGGCTAATGAAAGTTAGTAGTTAACTAGATTTTCCATAAGAGAAATATAAAATTTAGAAGGTTAACTTGAAGAATGTGCAAGCAGAATAACCATGTTACTTTATGCTACCCCTGCACAGCAATAATATCCTTTGGATTTAAGAACACATATATTCCTTTCAAACATGCATTAAATCCAAGATTATTCTTGCAGACATCATTGGAGACCATTTCTGTTAAAATCTGGCTTGGCTTGTACTTATTTTCTCATCACATTATGCACAAGTTGGCTTTGGAAAAATTCGCTCGAGAATAGTATGCTTTGAGAGCCGTGGAATGGAGTGTAGGATTCATTCTCTGAAATATGACAGCTCCATGGGAGTTGGACATGTAATAGATGTGCTTTTCTATTTGAATGAATTTGTTTCAGTTGGAATAGCTTCTACCAAATAGCTCTTTTGATGCTGAAACCTATTATTGTGAAATTTTGTTCACATCAGGACCAAGCAAAGTCTATATGGGGAGATGAAGACCTTCCTTGTATATCATTGACTCCGGGTGCTTCTGCCATGCATAAACTTAGGTGAGTAAGCCAAAAATAATTGATACATTAGCTGTGTGAACTCCTTGCATCTTCTTCCCATGTTGCTTTCTATATTTATAATCTCTTTCTGTAATCTCTGACCATCAAGGTATTGCAATTCAATGGCAGGCCCCAGCCATCCTGGGATCGTAATGTATCACATCCTCTTGGGTATCACACCCTCTTGCAACTTTGAGTGAATTGTTAACCATGTACATGTAGGAACAAGCAAGCGACATGTTGGAAGTGGTGGCTAATGCTATGAATGACAGGAACTTTCCAAGGGGAAGTAGTCCGTATCTAAATCTGATATTGGTTTTCAAGCCTTCGATTTCAGTTCACAAGAATTCCAACCCAAATTGATGAATTAGGAGGAAGAAGTACATAATGCAAATGTATATATTGAAATGATTTTTGGCATCCTGTATATTATGTAAATATAATGTAAATGTATAATTTTTTGGGTACTGCTATGGAATTATGTACATATATTTATATATAAATGGTAAATGAAAGTTGGATATATGGATATATCATGGTATTATATAACATGGTTTTAATTGTTTTGTTACCAAGTGCTAGAGTTGTTAATTACTGCTGGTGTGGTTGTTAATTACATATAGTATAGTTGTTAAAAAGATTCTGGTGTAGTTGTCAATAATAGCTGATGGGATTATTAATTCTGCTTGGTGGGGTTGTTGCTGCCAACTGCTTGAGTTGTAAATGATGCCTGGTGGGTTTGTTAATGAGGGCTGCTTGGATTGTAAATGATGTCTGATGGAGTTGTTAATGACAGCTATTAGGGTTGTTAATGATCGCAGGTATAGCTTTAAAATTTTGAAATGCAAGCATGCTTTATGCGACTTCTTGATTGAAGTGAAAGAAAACTATTTATTGAAAGTTAATTAATTGTGATATAATTGCAGGTTCATAAGATGGTCGACCTTTCATCATTCCTTGACCGAGAGACAATGTGGTATCTCGAAGTTTTGGAAGCATACAAACTATTCTATCAGCCTCTTATTGAAGAATTGACATGATTTTGATATATATATATATATATATATATAATAGAAGAGTAATTGAGGTTGCCATCTCAAATCCGAGAAACTTGTTGTCTCGTGTAAAATTTTGAGGCAGAGCTGCTTAATGTTGTGTATATGAGAACTTCATTGCCACTTCCCTTAGTGGATTCAGAGTTTCCCTTCTGAACATTTAAGGTCAGAGAGAATCCATGACCTTTTTGTCAAGGACAAACAAGATGCTTTAGCACTCAATGATTGACCATTATTAAATTTTGATATTGAAAACTGATTTGAGATGCTGAAAAGATTCTCGAGCCTTTATATTAAATTTTGAAATTGAAAACTGATTTGAGATGCTGAAAAGATTTCTCATCCATACAAATTAAGTTTAACCTCTCTCTCTCTCTCTCGTCTGCATAACTCGCTCTCTGTCACGTGACATCTTTTTCTCCTTCTCCAACCTTCATCCCTTTCCCTCCCTCTCTTCCAAGTCTCCCTCTATCTCCTCTTTGTATCGTTTCATCTTCTTGGAACACTTGCATATACTTCCTTTGAGTGCCACGTAATTCGTAATTTGTATAATAAAATTGTTTCAACCATATTTTTTATGGATTTCAATTTCTGTTTGATTACTTTTATCTTTCCATAACATATTATAATAGATATTTATAAGAGCCACGTAAAAATTAAAAAGATCGATGAAACATTTTCATTGGACTAAGCATAAATGCTTTGATATTTTAAAAGTGTGTAAGTATTTTTTTTCTTGTATGGTGTCCATTTGATCTAGCGGTAGAGACTACTTTTTTATGTGATTTATTATTTACAAAATAAGTATCTAAAAAGAGTTTTATCTCAATTTACTTTAACTTATTTTATAACATTGAAGTACTAGCAGTTCTAAATTTAATAAAATAAATTTGATAAAAAATCTGAAAAGTATTAGTTATTCTTAAGACTAAAATATTTTATTTTTTTATAAGTAAAGGAAAATTAATAATTAATAAATATGTCAACAGTAATTCTATAAGTCTTGGTAATTAATCAACCCATTTTTTTTATAAATAAGTAATATATCTGTAAAAGGCTAAACAAACATATGTACAGTAAAACGCTTTTTCTCTGCTTAGCTACCAAATTTCATCAAAGGTGAAGCGTAGAACAACAGACTTAGCTTTCTTCTACAGAAATCTTATTGAATTGCGTTGATTAAGCACACAAAGAAGTCATAAAAACAATTATAGAAGAAGATCATTAGAGTGGATGGAACATTTTGATGAGAGCTGAACTTGAGAGATACTTACATGTTCCAATAGTGCCACATCATCTAAACTCTCTCCAATAAAAATATTTTATTTATATATACTTTAATTGGTGGTATCATAAATATTTATTTTAATAGGTTATGAAGATAGAGAAATAATTGAGAAAATTTTTTGGGATATGAGATTCATCAAAAAGGATCATGAGAGTATTTTTATTGGAAATAGTATGGATGGTGTGGCACTTTGACAAAATGCAATGACCTCTCGCTTTAAACGTGTTGACGGAAAAGTTTCCTTCAACCTCTCAATAGCGTATATAATTCCAATATTATAATGTGGATATATTGAATGAGTTAACTAGGATTTAATTATTACTACCTTCATTCTTTAATGTGAGAGCTATTAAAATTTTGTTGGGAAGATTAAAAAAGCTAAGTAAACTACTTAAATATATTTATTTATGTAGTTAATTAGTTTATATATCAATTTATATGTAAAATAAATTAGTTTAAAGAAAAATGATAAATTCAAATACATTTAACTTTTAAATAATGTATTTAACTTTTTTAAATTTCTTAAAAAATCAAATAGCTTATAAGGTGTAATATTATTTATATGATCACGACAGATTCTGATAGTCCAACTATATATATATATATATATATATAAAAGGGCACCGTACACGTACTGATGCATTATGATCCAACACGAGCGGTGGAATCAGCTGAGCTCAAATGAGCCTTCTTTACGAGGCTGCAAGTAGTGGGTACGTGTCTATGCTAAATCCTTTGATAAAACAACGGCCACATATCTTACACAAAACTTCACAAACCATATTCACTGAGACTTTTTTATACATATCATCTTTGCTTGGCCACCTTGAGTTCAAAAAGAAACTTGCACTCACAAGCCTAATCTTCACCTTGAGGAAGAATATCTCTCCACTTGGCTTCTGCAAAGACTCACATGCATCGACATCGTGAATGAACTGCTTCGAGTTAGCCATGAGCCATGCTTAGTTCGTGATGAAGAAATAAGAATACCTCTGCACTATGCAGCCATGAGAGGCAGAACTAAGGTTGTGCAAGAGTTTATCAAAACGAAGCCTGAGTCTTTAGGGTTTTACGAGAAAGGAAAATCTGTTTTCCGCTTGTTTGTCACTTATAACCTAGAGACTCTCGAGGCTTTGATGGAATTGGAGTTCTCTTTTAATGGCGAGCTTCTCAACCCTACAAGACGTGATGATTGATGCATCCCTATTTTATATGTAATACGTGTACCTAATATTGATCATTTGGTACCTTATTTGAGCTTAAATGTATTAATTAGATGTTAGTTTCATTAATGAGTGATTCAATGAATTAATTGCTAATTTTGAGATATTGTTGAATCATCTAAATGCCAATTACTTTAATTGCATGATATTATATAATATGAGTTTGATGTATAAGGCATTTTAAGATTTCATACCATAAAGAATTAGAAATTGAAAGAAGACATGTGGCAGCAAATTTGGATATTAATCTTCTTCAGGAGATGGAGCTTCTCATGGTCATTTATTTCCACCACTCCCTCCATCACATTTCCTTACCATTGGGGCACATCATTCCACCTACTCACATCAACATTCTCTCACTCTTAATCGTCATTACGCTCACCTCACATTCATTCTTGACTATTCCATTTTTTTTTTCACACACCCACACTTTTCGTCCTTATCCTCATAATCTCCGTAAAAACCGTTACTTTACTCCATTACACATACTCCCTCCCTCACTCCTCTTTTCTTCATTTTTTTATCCATCACATTATCTCATGGGACCGCTTTTTTTTTTTTTTTTGTACTTTTCCATACTCTCCCCTTCTCTCACCGTCACATTATTCTTATTTACACTCACTCTCCATTTTCCTTTTAATTCATTCACTCCACAATTCTCTCTCACATCAACCCCTTTGGTCTTTTTCCCTATCCTCTCTACCCATCATTTTTTTACCCTCTCTCTCCATTCAATCTTTTTGTTTCCATTACCATTCGGTTACAGAAGGGATTTCTTTTGGATTCCATCATGCCAACAGACTGTTCCAGCGACTCAAACGCTCTCATCCATATTCACACCCAAGCCACCACCAATTCTCACAATCAAGAAGCCGACCTTAACCTATTATTTTAATGATCCATTCCTTCATTCCAGGGGGTGGAGGCTGCACTCGCACATATTCATTTAACCTCCATTCCATCTCACTCCATTTGACTACACATCCATTCCTCCATCTCCATCATATTTTTTTCCATTTCTTTCACACGTCTCATTCCGTCTTCGCATCTTCCATTCCGTTGACCATATTTTCAGATCTGGTTCCCATGGCTCTTAGAGGACCTGAGGCTTGGTATAGTCGTTCTCTTGTTATGAGCACCTGATCACTCCACTCCTTGATGATTTGATGAAGCTTTTCAGAGTTCTTGAGCTAATAGGGAAGTTTGGTTGGTCCTAATTTTATTATCCACTCTCTATGTATTTTGATTATAGTTGCTAGGTGTCTAGGATTATGATTCATATATATATTTGAGGATTATTACTGGTCTGTGTAATCTAGATATTAATACTTGTATTGGATTTGCACTTAACGAATTGTTAATTACCTTATAGACCTATTTTTCACTGTAGTTGATAATTCATGTTCTTGAAGCTCTCAATTTAGTTGAAAGTGCGAGGACTTTTGTGAATCCAATGTGAGCCAGCCTCTTAAGACACCTTTAGTGAACTAAAGAAACTTAGGTGGCTAGGTAAATTTTATAACTAGTAGTGTTGAATATGAGAAGGTTTCTTCACTAGTCCTTGGATAGTAAGGTGCAACTAAATTTAATTAATTGGAATTAGGAAGATTAGCTAAGTCATTCATCAAGGAGATTCACTTAATCCATTATCCATTCCATTATAAAAATAAAAAGAAGAAATTAGAAATAGTAGCCTTTTAGTCTAATTAGATAGATAATACATATTTCACATACTTTTTGGTTAATTTTTTATTTATGCCATATTACTTAGTAATTCAATATAGGCTCCACGTAGAAATCGACCTAGGTTAGTTGCTACATATTGCATTTAGCTTAGTTTTATTTAGAAGCCCCACGACATGGCTTATCAATGATGCTGGAAACACCATTCTCCATTTAGCTATCATGTTGAAGCGAGTTGAGGTACAGTGTACAATGTTCTTTTGCTTCGTTTTTCCTTCAATATGACAAGATTTCTATCTCTGCATCGGGCTGTGCATCAATGGGCACAGCCGGTCCTGTGCAAGCCTACTCATTATGGATTTTTTGATGGGTCCAAATTGGTAAATTCTTCCTCAGTCTCAAACAGGTTTATCAGATTGTGGGTCACTTGCTCAGTCTTACAACTTTGTTTATTATTTTTGTTATTTTGGTGATCTTCTTTGTCCAATCATATATTTTGATATTCACCTTTTGGACCCATTAATATAGTGGTGCTACATTTATTTATATCCATTAATAATCCTACAGTTAAGCAGTTGCTGTGATCAAGTGATAATAGAATTACTAGTGAAGAACACCATTTTGTGTCGATATTTAATTTCATATTTCAAGAGTGCGCATTTTATTAATATTTTTCTAGTGTCTATCTATATTTACATTCATCGCTAGCTGAAGAAATTTCATTTATTGTAAATGATCAAGATTTACTCATCTAAACCTATTTATAAATCATTTCAATATGCTTCATCGAAATTCTGAAAAAAAAACCATAATTTTTTAACTTCACCTTAAAATTTAACAACCTTACAAATGTTTAATATATGCTTTATTTCATGAGTACAAATTATAGATCACGTAGGGTGAAAGAATACATCATATAAAAACTTTGGTGAAGTGACTTATAAATAGGATAAGAAAAATCTTCTCTCTTTACCCGGTAAATAAGCCCATGTATTGGTGTTGCTACCAAGTATACCCAAACGAAAAATGATATTGAAAGGTTTAAGTTTAATAAAAAATACTAAAAATTTAAGTTATTCTTAAGACTAACATATTATATTTTTATTATCAGTAAAGAAAAAATTAGTAATTAATAAATATGTATTGGATGGTAATTTAGTAATTATTAAATGTACAATGACGGATGGACTTGGGAGTTAGATTAGACCTTACACTGTAATTGAGCTTAGTTTCTGAGCTATTTTTTTAAAAAAATTATTATTACTTTTTTTTTTGTGAAAGAACATTTTATTTTATTTTATTTTATTTGAACCTAGTTTAGACCCCTTTGCAATACACTGGGATCAATACCAAGGAAGTTTTTTAAAAAAATACACAAATTCGGAAAGCAACAATATTTTTTTTTTGTTGAAAGGAAAGCAACAATATTGTTACAGTTAATGATTGGACTTGAGTTGAATTGCTTAAAACTAAGCCCTAGTCCAAATATAAAAAATTCAAGTTCTAAAATTCAGGCTGATACTTGCTAGCCCAAATGATAATTCTTGGGCTAGTCTTACAATCATGAAGAGTATAAACGACAGGGGTTAATTTCCAACTGAAATAAATGCGCTAAAGTAAATATCTACCGTTTCAGCTACAACATCTATCTATCTATCTATCAATTAGCAGAATAAAAGACTCTAAAAAAATACCAATATACCAACAGGGTTAGCCGAAGGTGCTAATATCTTGTAACGTAAGGTTCGAATCTTCACCAGAAGGTACATGACAGTACTTTGAATATGAATGCTTCCAATAGAAGGATACCTAACTGTATTTTAGGAAAAAAGACACTAAGAGAGATAAGAATCATACAGAAAGGATAATTCAAAGAAGCAGAGTGGAAGTATAAAAGAACGCAACAGAGAGAGAGAGAGTGAGTGAGAGAGAGGAACAACAGCCATTATTAAACTTTGATTTATTCGTTGACAACTAGCTAGCTATTCTAAAATAGAAGGACAATATATGATCAGCAGCTCAATTCAACATAACTAGCTACATGTCATATGTATGCTTTTATCTGACTCGTTTAGCCTAGGTACGTTGATTATGGGTCCAAGGTTAAAAATCAGAATCGATCTGAGTAGGAAAGTGACCCACAGTGCTCACCACAGTTGAGCTCTCAACTTCAAATTAAATGAATCGTTTTATCATTCAATTTTACATTACAAACAATGTCTTGCATCTAAGATTGTGTTATGGACTTACCAAGAGAAGCCCATAAACAGGAGGCCCAACGAAGTAAAAGCCTCCGCACGAAGAAGAGGTCATGGAAGCTGTTTGAGATAGAGGAAGCAGATGGAATATAAATGGGAACACAACAACGAGAGTAGGTGTGGAATTTGTGATTGGCATTCTCTCTCTTGGATCAGTTTCTTCTTTGCTTTCTATATCCCCTTTATGTTATGCTTTTCTGTTGTTCCATTATGTTATTCCCTCACTATAATTTCCTCTCATCATTAGGTGTGTTATTTGGAATTTCTTGTACTGCTCTTAGATCTCAAGAAATATCACAGTGAACATTACATCATTATACTGAATCCTTTTCATATCGATAATAGCCATTACAATTTGTGCTTTCATCGAGCTCTTCACCCAGTAATGGCAGAGAACATGCACATGGAAGATCTGCAAGCAGAGATCAAGAAGACAACAGTGTTCATGGCTTACGCAGAGGAATGCTTCGAACACATCGACTAGCTACAGTCCCTTATCAAATCCTTAGCACAATAGGTCAACTGCCTCCACCAGCAGTTGGGTCTCACAACGTTGTCCCCTACTCCGTCTATGCGCTCTTTTGCCACTAGGTTCAGCACTTCACTTTCCTTGACGTTGTTTCCTTCTCAATAACCGCAACAGACTCCGCGGTCTCAATAACCCGTTCCTACTGGTTTTAGACTTCAATCTCCTGTTGCGGTGCCATAACCCGCGCTAGTTCAGAATGCACAATTGATTACTCAGACGGCTAAGGTAGCTTCCGTTCCTTTTTCTCTCGCCGATCGTGATATTTAAGCGATCGTTGATGCTTATACAGAGGTGCATGGAAATCCTACATATGCCTTTAAGCAATTATTCTTCAGTGTTGCTCAAACGGAATATGACTTCATTAATAGGATTGAGATGGTGCCGATGCCCCCGCACAATTTTGGGATTAATGAAATACAAAGGATATTGGTCTTTGATCCTGACCCTTATGGACATTTTGTTATTGGACATTTTGACAAGAGTTCTAGCTTGACTGCAGTGAGGTCCTCAGTTAGATAAAGAAGGTATCCAAGTGATTCTTCTGAGAACATCAGTGTGTAAGAGCTTCTTGATGAAGTCAATAGCAACTGTCACTCTGGTTTTGCTTGCCATTGTAAGACATTGCACATATATTGGAATGGCAGACGATGTTTTTGCATTACTTCAACATAACACTCATCTCTATCTTGCCAATGTGGTAAACCTGAGCAAATAGCTTATGCATCAGCAAGTTCTAAGTCGGTTAGGACATTTCAATGCTCTACAACTAAGTGATCCCGCCCCCTTGAAGGACTTGATTGTGCTGGCACTGAAGGAAGAGGATTTAGATTCAAAATCCATTGAGAATGATGACTTGAAAGAGAAAATAGCTAAAATAACCACATATATACTGACACAGAAGGCTGATTTGCTGGAGCATCATTTCTGCATTTATATTGCAAAAATTGGAAATATATGTAGCCTTCCTATGATACTTGATCAGCACACTACTGACATGGATCGCATCTTGGAATTTGTGCTTTTCTTGGGAAACAATGTTGACTGGGATGTTGAAAAGAATTTGTTTCAAACAATTGCTACAACTCTAGGAAATTTCTATGCAATGCATCCACCCATGTTGCCCAACCCGTTTGGTGAGGGATTGCGGTTTTACAAGAAGAGAAAATCAAGTGGTTCTGAGCAAAATCCTTGCAACACTACTAGAAGTAGTGAGATACAGGAGAATAACGTTGATCATGACCTGCTATCTGAGGCAGAGCATGCTTGGTCCCCGCATGAATGGTCAATACAACATGTGCTATTTCCATCTATGAACTCTGTTTCACAGTTTGCATATTTCCTGTGGACCTTGAGGACAAGGTCTATTTTAATGGGGGAGGTATTGTTATGGACTTACCAAGAGAAGCCCATAAACAGGAGGCCCACGATGAAAAAGCCTTCGTACAAAGAAGAGGTCATGGAAGTTGTGTGAGATAGAGGAAGCAGATGGAATATAAATGGGAACACAACAACGAGAGTAGGTGTGGAATTTGTTATTGACACTCTCTCTCTTGGATCAGTGTCTTATGTGCTTTCTATATCCCCTTTCTGTTATGATTTTCTGTTGTTCAATTCTGTTATTCCCTCCCTATAATTTCCTCTCATCATTAGGCATGTTATCTGGAATTTCTTGTACTACTCTTAGATATTAAGAAATATCACAGTAAACATTACATCTTTCTGTTGTGTCCCTTTCGTATCGATAATAGCCATTACAGATTGGAGTGAGTACTATCTCACACACATGAGAAGTGCGTTGAACTCAATGAAATGATACATACTTCTCATCATCGATGCTGCGGAAATCACATATCTTGCACCAAATTTCAAACCTAAATGGCCCTTAAGGAAGACTCCTCCAAAAGAACAACCTTCCACCATATGTCCTCCGCCGCAGAGGGTCACAAAAACATTTTGAAGGAATTGCTAACTATTTTTATATAACTGGAAAATAATAAGATATATGATCTATTAGATTAAAAATATAATAAGTATTGTTAACACAACAAACCATTCTGCAGTTCACCAAGCCCAAGCACAACAGAAGTCTAACCCACAATCACCAAACAAATAAATGTACAGATTGCCCCATTAGAATATTCCAGATATCTTATTCACACTATATATATGTAATGGCATAACACTGAAGATGAAATGAAGAATACAAGAAATGAATTTATTGCATTATTGCACAGTCTCTCTCATTCCTTAACCTTTTAATTTCTGCAACCTAAAATGGTATCAGAGTTGACACCATGACTGACCTCTCTAGAAGCCCCACATCCCAGGCCTCCACAATCGCATACACCACCACCACCCAACCTACCTTGTCTTAACCAACAAACGTCTCACACTTCATCACTGTCAAGCTTCACCATGAAAACAACCTCATTTGGAAAGCTCAAATGCTTCATTATCTCTATGGACAACGGTATTTCTATTATATTGATGGTTCAAACCTACCTCCTTCCCAAAAACTCTCTGATGGCACCCCTAATCTTTCTTATATTAAGTGGTTTGAACATGATCAGCTTGTTGTCTCTTTGCTTATTTCTTCCCTCTCTGAAAAACTCATTGCATAAGTAATGTGCCATAAAACTTCTCGTGCCATATGGTTTTCTCTTGAAACCATGTTTTCTCAACAGTCACAAGCTAAATATCTCCAACTTCATCAGCAACTAACCCACCTCAAAAAGGGTGGTGAATCCATCTCAGTGTATTTTCAAAAGGCTGCCCTCCTTGTTGACTCCCTTGCTGCTACTGGTAACCCAGTCTCCGACCTTGACTTCAATATCTACCTTCTTGATGGTTTGGGTCCTGACTTTGATCCTGTAGTCACGTCCCTAACCGCCTGTAGAGACATTCTCAACGCTGAGGAGATTCTCAGTCATCATCTCACATACGAAGCACGTCAAAACCAATATCACTCACCCATTACAGTAAACATTGCCAACACTTTTGGTCTACAACTCACTCCACATCCTCATAGCCCATGTCCTACCTTTAAAGGATGTCGTGGTCGTCCATTTTTTAGTTATGGCATAGGGGAATGACCCACGGGGTAGATTTTTCAATCACTACAGAGGATCAGGTCGATCACCATCCCATTATTCTTTTGCCCCACTTTATGCACTCTGTCACACTTCTATGCATGCTATTCTTAATTGTCGCCATCGTTATGACCCACAATTTCCACCACCACCCCCACACACATCTACCTTCTCTGCTAATTACTCTGCTCTTCCTTCACCTATAGATGACACCTTATGGTACACTGATATGGGTGCCACTAACCATATAACTCCAAACTCTCCAACCTAATCATCCATTCTAACCCATATGAAGGCCGTGATGTTGTTTTTGTCAATGATGGTTCTCGAACTTCAATTCATAACATTAGCACTAGACAAATCTCCTCCCCAAATGGCAATGGCACTTTCCTTTTTACTCAACTCCTTCATGTTCCTCTTATGTCTAAAAATCTGGTGTTTGTTGCTCAATTTTGTCATGATAACCATGTTTTCTTTGAATTTCATGCTCACTGTTTTTTGTGAAGGACTCGCTCACCAATTAAATCCTTCTCCAAGGACCCAGTCACGATAACCTCTATCCTCTTCAAGCACGTCACACTCCACACATCACTAGCTGCTATAGTGTTCGTACGAGTCTTGTTCAGTAGCACAATCGCCATGGCCATCCATCATACTGTACTATCAAAGCTGTCGTCTCCTCCAACACTTTCCCAGTCACAAGCACAACATTCTCTTCTCAGTGTCAAGCCTACCGTGTCTCTAAGAGCCATCATCTACCGTCACCTATGTCCTCTCATAGATCATCCGCTCCTTTAGAACTTATATTTTGTGATGTTTAGGGTTCGTCCCTTTTTATGTCAGTTGATGGTTTTCGTTACTATGTATCACTTATCGATAATTTTTCACGATATATATGGTTTTTCCCAATGTGTACCAAAAATGAAGTTCACTCTGCATTTCTACAATTCAAACCATTAGTTGAGAACCAATTCAATAACAAAATAAAGGCTATACAAATGGATTGAGGTGGGGAATTTCGTCCTCTTCACAAAATGTTTTCTTCTCTTAGCATCACTCACCATATCACATGTCCACACACTCATATGTAGAATGACACTATTGAAAGACACCATCATTCCATTGTCGAGAAGGCCTTACACTTTTGTCTCATTCACATACACCTAGCTCTTACTGGTCTTACGTGTTCTCCTCTCCTTCCTACCTACTTAACCAAACACCAACCCCTTGCCTTAATAATCAAAGTCCATTTCAAGTCTTATCCTCTACCAGGCCTAACTACGATTTTTTGCATGTTTTTGGCTTAGCTTGCTAGCCCAATTTACGGCCTTACACAAAAAAAACCTCGAGCCACGTTCAACTCTGTGTATCTTCTTGGGATATAGCCTACATCATATGGGCTAATTCGTTTAAACCCTGAAACTAGCCGCATATACCTGTCTTGCGACGTCCGTTTTGATGAAACCCATTTCCTTTTTCAGTCTCATACTGTTCGCTCTCTATCTCCCAGCCCAACTACAATGCTTCCCTTTATTTCCCAGGCCCAAACATTGCACCCAGCCAAACCTCACCTACTTTACTGTCATCTGCTACGTCAACCCCCTTACCTGTCACATCCCACCCGTTCCTTACCTACCTCGTATCCCCAAGAAGACTCCCTTCTCTCTCCAACTGTGTTATCTCGAGCCCCCACTTTTGACCATCATACAACATCATCCTCATCATCTTCAACCTCAAGCTCGTCCACCGCCACTGAACCTTCTTCCCACTCGACCTCAGTGCATCCTATGGTCACCCGCTCTCGGGCTCAAATCTCCAAACCCAAAATCTTTACCAATAGTACTATACTATGGCCCCCACCACAAGCTTTCACAGCATCCGTCACTTTCTCTATACCTCACTTTGTGCCAATGCCCTCATGTCTCCTCAATGGTGAAAAGCCATGGCAGCAGAGTTCTAAGCTCTCTTAGACACGAAGACATGAAATCTAGTTCCTCCATCCCCATCTTACAACCTTATTGGTTGCAAATGGATTTTCTGTATTAAGTATGCTCTATTTGGTTTGATTGATCGCTTAAAAGCTCGACTTGTCGCCAAAGGGTTTCATCAACAAGCCGAACTTGACTACTCAGAAACCTTCTCTCTAGTGGTCAAACTAGTAACTAATCACCTCATACTATCTCTTGCTGCTTATAATGGCTAGCCTATTTGTCAATTAGATATGCATAACGCTTTCCTCCATGGTACTCTGGATGAAGATGTTTATATGACTTAACCTCTAGTTTTATCCACCCTGATTTCCCATATTTTGTTTGCAAGCTTAATCGTTCCCTGTATGGCCTCAAACAGGCCCCTCGATCTTGGTTTGCTTGTCTTAGCTCTCGCTTACTGCACTGGGTTTTATTGCTTCCAAATCCAATCCATCTTTGTTCATTTTTCATTCCTCTACTTGCCAGATTTATGTACTTATATACTTTGATGACATAATCATCACTGGTTCTTCCCATTTGGCTCTCACTGACTTAATTCACAATCTTCAATTAGCTTTCCCAATCAAAGATTCCCATGGCATTGAAGTTCACCCTGTCCCCACTGCCATCATTCTCTCTCAAAAGAAATACATACTTAACCTTCTAGTTAGATCCAAAATGCTCAATGCCCATCCTGTAGCTACTCCTATAGTTGTCAACTGTAAACTTGATACCACTAGCTAACCCTTTTCATATCCCACTCTTTATCGCAGCTTTGTGGGAGCCGTTCAATACCTTTCCTTCACTCACCCCGATATGTCTTTTGCTGTCAATAAAGTCAGTCAATTCATGTATACTCCTACAATTCATCACTGGTCTATTGTAACACGCATTCTTCATTACTTATGCGGTACCTATCACCATGGTCTTCACATATCACACTCCACATATTCCACCCTCTACTCTACCATTGCCTCTGTCAAAACTTCATATCTCCATATCTATTCTGATGCCGACTGTGGTGGCTGCCCAGTTGATTCTCTTTCCATAGCAGGTTTTTGGTGTTTTTTGGCTCTAATCTTATCTCATAGAGCTCCATGAAACGGCCCATGATCTCTCGCTCCAACATTGAAGCTAAATACCGTGCCCTTGCCAACACTACAAGTGAACTTATATAGGTGCGCCAACTTCTTGATGAACTTGCTGTTACATTAAATCTATCACCTGCGCTTTTCTGTGATAATCTTGGAGCCACATACCTGGCTGTAAATCCCATATTCTACTCACGAGCCAAACACATAGCATTAGACTACCACTTTGTTCGTGAACGTGTTGCTTCCAAAGAGATTCACATTGCCATCATCTCCTCTCAGGATCAACTTGTAAACGCTCTCACCAAGCCTCTAGTCACTCATCGGTTCCTGCACCTACGATCGAGTCTCATGGTCAAAACCTTGCCCTTCGTCTCGAGGGGGGATGTTAGCATAAAAAACCATTCTGTAGTCCACCAGGCCCAAGCACAATAGAAGGCCAACCCACAATCACCAAACAAATAAATGTACATATTGCCCCACTAGAATATTCTATATATCTTATTCACACTATATATATGTAGTGGCATAACACTAAAGATGAAATGAAAAATACAATGAATTTACTGCATTATTGAACAGTCCCTCTCATTCCTTAACCTTTTCATTTCTGCAACCTAAAAAGCAGGGGTGAGCAATGGACGGGCGGAGCTACCCCGTGGGGTAACCCGTGCCCCGCCCGTGAAAGTTTCCACGGGTATGGGGCAGCCCGTCCCTGTAGCTAAACCCGTTTTGACCCGTATTTACGGGTACGGGTAAAAATGGGCGGGTTGGTACGGGTAACGGGTTACCCGTATCAACAACCCACTTTTTCCTTCTCTGAACATTTCAGTGGTTGCAACACACACACATGGTGAGGGCAGAATGCAATGAAATAGCAGCAAAACCACAAGTAAACAACAGCAAAGCCACAATGAAAAAGAAACAGCGGCATTGCAGCAGCAATGGAATACACACGACTCGGATCTTGCCTTGAAATATCGCTGAGTGTTCATGCGTTTCCCCTGCTCTGTTAAGGTGAGTCCCTCCCCATTGGAGTGTCGGCGATTAACCTTTTCCTCACCAGACCCAAGACTCCGATCTGCTAAAAGACTTCGCTTTGGTACAAGAATCTCATCCTACCTCGAAACACTGCTGAGTGGTCGCGTGTTTCTCGCATTCCATTCAAGGTTTGAGCTCAAGCCTCTTGATCTCTGTTTCTTTCTTTCCTTCTATCGGTTAAAAGTACGGTGCCCACTATTGACAGAGCAACTGAGCGATAGAGCATGTTGCAGCAAGGCGATGAGGCTAAGCGTTGTTTGGTCTGTAAGGTCTACGCGGAGCCACCGATCCCAAAGAGAATATGAGATGTATCAATGGGATCGTCATCACCGCCGGCACTGAGGGCATCGCGATGAAGAAAGTAATGGGAGAGGTTTTTATGGTGATAGTGAGGGGATGGTAGGAGCGAGAGAAGTAGAAGAAGAGGAAGGCGAGGCTGAAAGAGCAAACTGCCGGGAGAGAGAGAGGATATCGGAGGGCTTAATTGTGGTGTGGAAGAAGACAAAGGATTTCCTTGCTTTGAGAGGATTAGGATTGAGGAAGACGACAACATTTTTGAAAGGAAGGGAAAGTTGAGGGTGTAAGGCTTAGAAAGAGATAATGATGATACATTGAAAATAAAGAAAATGCTGATATGATTAGTGGAATTGACATGTCTATAGGTACACTGAGAGTTGAGACCTAACACTTGACAGCACATTGAGTTGACACCTAACAACACGCTGAACGGTAGAAGGCTTGAGCTTGACTGAAGTTTTCGGTCTTAGCAAAAAAAGACTAAAGGTTTCAATTTTTTTTATGTAACGGGTTCAATGGGCGGGGACGGGCACCCCGTGCATTAACCCGTACCCCGCCCCGTTATGCACCTAACCCGCCCATTTTGTACCCGCCCGTAACAGGCCTTAATTGGGCGGGTACAAACGGGTTTTTTCTCACGGGTCGCGGGCGGGGGTGGCGGGTCGCGGGTTAGTTGCTCTCCCCTACTAAAAAGTATTGTCTATCTAAGTATTGTGTTCCGAATGCTTGAGCCTAAACACTCTCTAATTGCTAGAGGTGGGAATAGGCTAGGCCCTTATCAGGTGGCCTACAACATGGCCTGTTTATGACCTCGCCTGGCCTAACCTATTTATTAAAAAGAACAGGTTAAGACCTATTTAAAGGTCTAACTATATAAATAGTTCAGGCCTATTTTTTGAAGCCTAGCCTGTAAGCCTTCAGGCTAGCCTGTTTATATACAAAATAAACAAATTATTTTTATATGATGCAAAAAAACACTTTTTGTATTTTTAATCCTAAATTTTATATAAATTTTTTTTTTGGTTTACACCAGGGTATCCCCACCACCGGAAGCCGTGGGACTAATCCCCCGTCCTACTGTCAGCGCACTAAGCGGTAAGGGATGAGGTGTTGAACCACCATGCCAACCAAGCTTGGTTTATATATAAAAAACTTACATACAATAAGTATAGTAGGTTTTGAGACCCTTTTAAATGTATACAATAGTAGGCTCAAAACTTATTTTGAGGCCTTTTTAGAGGTCTACATTATATGTAGGCCTTTAAAAGGCTTCAGGCCTTACCAGGCCTTTCGAAGGCTCAGACTTGAGTCTTAAAAAGCCTACATTCAGGCTCAGATTCAGGCCTAATATCTTCATTACAGGCTTAGGTCTATTTAATTAAAGCCTAGCCTGGCCTAATCTGTTTCCATTCCTACTAATTGCTCCCGTCAACAGCGGGGTCCAAGTTCGTGGCCACTTTGTTCGAGGCATACAAGTGGAGTATATATATCAGCAAGCTAGCTAGATTGATTAATAAAAATAAGAGTTTTCCTGTATTTTGAACCAAAAGAAAAGGTATACTATTTGTTATGTTGCTGTAAGAAGTATGGTTGGAATGAAGATCACTATATGTGCAGTATCATTATCAAGTAGCATTTACCGTAGTTTAACTTTGAACTTAAATGATTTCCTTTATCTAATGAATTAATTTACCGTGTAGAGTGGGAAATGTGAGGTATGAAAAAAATCAACCATATATATAGATCACCTTAGTTGAACTTTCAACTTAAAATGATCGTCTTAATCTAATGAATTGATTGTTCGATGTGTCAAAATCAGAAACTGGCCATAGTTGAACTTTCAACTAGAACTATTGTCTTAACACTGATTTTTTTTCCTTATATCAAAATCAGAAATTGACTCTTCATGCCATTTAAGTTAGAATACTTAGCTCGCAATTTCCTCCACACCTAGCTTGCAATTTCCTCCACACCATGAAACATATAGAGACAATTTCATTCAATCCCACTTTATAATGTTTCAAGGAGAAGTTCATATATACCAATAAAGTGACCGTATCCACATTTGCATGTATATGAGGTCCTTCCCTCCCTCTTGTTACTCCTTTCACATGACTTTTGACTACCGAATCAACCAAGTCTTCATTATTTATTTAATCACTTTTGATAAGGAAAAAAAAAAAGACAAAGCACTTAACATGGTTGAATTTTCAACTTGGAATTATTGCCTTCATCTAACCAATGAATTAGTTGCGTGTGCAACGGCATCTGAAGAGTATAAATGTTTTTTTTTTCCTTTTGGATAAGCACCTGAAAAGTATAAACCCCTGAACAAGTTTGTCTCTTTAGTTTTTATACTATAATCCTTAATATAAAAGTCAGTTGACTTTTATTTTGAAGATTAAGAAAACTAAATAAAATTTTAAAAAAATATGTATTTATATATATCATTAGATTTCGTGAGTTTATAAGGTAAATAAATTAGTTTAAATAAATTACTTAAAACTAAAGTGATGAGCTCTAACGATTGTTTATTTGTTCAATTTATATCATAATCAGAAATTGACTCTTTTTTGTCAGTTAAGTTAAAATTCCTACAGGTTTCGCTATGACGTGAAAGTAGAGTTAACTGATGTATATGGATAAAGATGAGGGAATCTTGTAAAGAAAAGTAGATTTAATTAATAGATAACAAGTGAGGGGTACGTACGCATGGAGATGCAAAGAAAGTTAGCACGCACGAAATAGTTGAACTTTCAACTAGAAATAGTCTTAACATTGATTTTTTTTTTTTCCTTATAACAAAATCAGAAATTGACTCTTTATGGCAGTTAAGATAGAATACTTAGCTCGCAATTTCCTCCACACCTAGTTTGCAATTTCCTCCACACCAAGAAACATATAGAGACAATACTTCATCCGATCCCACATTATAATGTTTCAAGGAAAGTTCATATATACCAACAAAGTGTATGTCCACATTTGCATGTATATGAGGTCTTTTCCTCCCTCTCTTATTATTCCTTTCTCATGACTTTTGACTACTGAGTCAACCAAGTCTTCATTATTTATTTAATCACTTTTGATCAGAAAAAAAAAGAGGTTTGAAAGAAGGCAAAGCACTTAACATAGTTGAATTTTCAACTCGGAATTATTGCCTTCATCTAACCAATGAATTAGTTTCGTGTATTGGCATCTGAAGAGGATAAATGTTTTTTCCCCTTTTGGATAAGCACCTGAAAAGTATAAACCCCTGAACAAGTTTGTCTCTTTAGTTTTTATGCTATGGTCTTTAATATAAAAGTCGGTTAACTTTTATTTTAAAGATTAATAAAACTAAATAAATTTTTAAAAAATATGTATTTACATGTATCATTAGATTGCATATGAGTTTATTAAATAAATTAGTTTAAATTAAGATTACCTGGCCTCTGTAGATGGTCAAATAAAAATTTTGAAGGAATTGTTAACTATTTTTATATAACTTGAAATAATAAGATATACTCTACTATATTAAAAACATATTAAGTATTGTATGTCTAAGTATTGAGTTTCAAATGCTTGAGCCGAAAATTCCCTAATTGCTCCCGTCAATAGCCTGTGGTGTACTGATACTGGTTAATTTAAGAAAAAAAATAGTAAGATATACTCTATTATATTAAAAATATAACTTGAAATGATGGTATATTTGTTCTCTGGTTTGCTGATACTATTTAATACTTGTTCTTTCTAAGTAATGCAATCATATAAAGTTTATGCCAGAAAGGGGGAATAAAAGAGCGCAGCTTTATCTATTTCTAGTTTCTATTAATCTATATTCAACGCTAGCTAGAGAAGTTTTTATTATTTGTTAAGAATAATTATATTACTGCTGTTGTTGTTATTGAAAAAGCAAACTCATTTTTTTTAAAAAAATGACAATTATGGTTCAAAATATCAATTTAAATGACTACTATATGTTGTAAAAATTCACGTTACGTATAAATAAATGAATCGAATCAGATAATTGTTCTATAAAAAAAATTGACTTTCAGCAGTTAAAAAAAGTTACGGTTGAAAGTATTATCATTGAAATACTTTTGGTAGCAACAAATCATCACCAAAAAGTCATTACCACAGTGACCGTTGCTGAAAGTATTGGCATCAACAAAATAAATTGCCTTAAAAGTCTTTTCGACTGCTACTTTTTTGTAGCTGCCAATGCTTTCACACTTATTAAAAAATAATAATTACTCCGGTGACTATTATATCATCACTGGCCACTGGTGTTCCATCACTGATGATTACCACACCACCGGTCCATGCACACTATATGTCATCATATATATGCTACCTCACCTATGCCATATGTCACTACCTTGCCTTGCTACGTGTCGCTTGCTGATAAATAAAAAACTTTGTCTTCTCCAACAATTGAAGAGCCTTTTACCAATTGGGTTGCAATAACTTTATATACTTTAAACACATATTTATATATATATATAATATTCTGCTATATAATAAATTATAGACATTTATACACATATATTTTTACATATTTATACACATATCTATATATAGACAATATATAATATTACTAGAAACTAAAAATAAATTGAATAATAATTTTAATGTATGTTTTTATTATTTTATATATTTACATTTTATTTTATATATAGTATATTATTGATTTAATAATAATATTTGTATACTTATATATTATTAATTCCACAATTTTTATTTTTTAAAAATATTATTTATAGGTAAAAATAATATTTTTAAAAAAGTCATCATTGAAAGTCACCGCTAAAAGTGTCTTTGAAAGTATGACTTTCAGTGTAAATTTTTAGTGGTAAATTTTTCTATCGCTACTAAAAGTTTTTTTTAATGATTCTTATATATCGGTTCAAAATATTACAATACAATTGAAGTTGACGTGCATGTTGATAAATATCCAAATGGATATGTGGCCAACAAGGAAATTTTGGTTTAATTAACTTTTTGCCCTCTTAAATGTGAGTACATAATTAAAATCATTGATGAATAGTACTTTAAAACTTTGGGATCCTAGAATATAATTATTGTCTTCGCCAAATGTTCCATTTCCATCCTAATCAAATTAGAAATGGAGGCCAATGTACTTTACCTCCTTTTGGACATGCCTTTGGAACAAGTTCACATCTATATAGGGATCGACCACGCACCGTAAATTGAAATAATAGGAAAATATAAATACAAAAAATAATTTTGTCTATACAAACGTTATTTTATATCAAATTAAAATAAGAAGATATGTTATATTAAAGATAAAAATATAACAAATGCTATATAAGCAATGCGTTCCTAATCCACTTCTCTAATTTGTCATTCCCCAATCCATCTTAGGAAAAATTTGAGCTAAAGACCTGAGGGAATGATATTTGTTGGAGGGAATATTAAAAATTATAATTATTTAAAAGGACTAACAGCCAAATTACAAATGCTTTATTGCCCTAATCAAACCCCTTAATTCCCTCAGTCCCATTCCCACTCATTGGGATGGAAGTCTCTTCCCTTTAAATTAATTAAACTCCATGCCCCTCTAACAACTACTATATACATCTAACTCATTCTCTCTCCCTCTCTCAATTACTTACTACCTGGACAAGAAGTTTAATTTACTTCTAAATATAAAATCTCAATCAACTTTAGTTTTAAATTTATAATCATTTTTTAAAATATTTCTATTGATCGAATGTGACAACGATTTTTATTAAGGATAGTTCAAATGCAGATAACTTACTATCATATCGTATAAAAATCAACGCAGATTTATTGCAGATAAATGATTTAGCTAGTTTTGTTAGCCTCCTTTAAGTTAATGCTCTTTTATTAAGAACATGAGACAGTACATTCTTTGTTCTTGCACTATTACAATTACCACAATCGATGGTCTAATTGATATCTAAATTCGGAACATTACATAGTTCTTCATGTCATATTAGTTTTACGTTTATATAAATTCCTCTAATGCTGCATGTGTTACTAAAATAATTGCTATTTATGAATAACCGACCGGAAAGAAATCTCTGGTGGCGAAGAAGATCACCTTGCGTCCAGTTTTCAATTTGTTTGGACATAAAAACTATTTGATTACACAGCACTTGTTTATACAACGCTCTGAAAATTGATGTTTAACAGCTTTTCCCATAGTAGTGTATGAGAAAGATTTTCTCAAGTACGACCTGACTGTTGATTACCCGTACAATCCTCGTTTTTAACTATGTTTCATTGTCGATTTTCTCCACGTACTGTTTATTGTGCCGTATAAGGCATTTCGTTCAGAGATCGCGAGGCAACATGGGGACAGGACAGGACGGAGGATATACAGGGGAAACATGTTATTTAAAACATCTTTAAAGGATTAATTTCATTTCACTGATAAATTGTTTATGTGAATTAATGATAAAGTTTACTTTTACAACGTGATTTATAATTTATAATATAAATATATTAGAGTAGTCTTAATTGGAAACCGCATATATGGACGGCACCAATGACATATATACACCAATAATTCAATACTTGCAATATATATACATATAATGTTTTAATTTTTTTACATTTCTTAAAGCCAATCATTAGTTCGGATAATTTTTTGTTTGGGTTTTAAATTCGAAAAAAATTGATGAAAACTCTTGTAAATATTTTAATAGTCAAGGACTACATATAAAAAGCATCTTTATATACTATACAAATTTCGTATACATAAATTATAGGTAATTTTTTCAAACAAAAAAGAAACGAGAGGTTGGAAATAAGAGTGCTACCTTGAATATATCAATAAAGCAACAAGATTGAGCTTTCCACTTGAATAAATTAAGGACCACGCAATATGAAATGACCTTCCCTTTGGTTGAGCACTAACAAATACTTCGGCAAAAAAAAAAGCACTAAACACGTAGCATCCAAAATATAAATATATGCACTCCCTAAAGATTTTATTCCATATAATTTATTAAGGACCTTTGGTGCTTTATTAAGATTTTGAATTTTTTTGTCCCAAGCACGCGCATGCTAGAATGTGATGACTATGCGGATAAGAGTTCAAAAAAAAAAATTTGTAGTTGTGTGTGATCAGAGTCTTATTGTCACATTTCTTATCTTTTTGGAAAAAAATATCATAGGTAGAAGTGCATTCAAGTTACTGAGAAGTCTATATAAAGGGCACTGTGTAATGATGCTTCATCAAACAAGAGAGATGGAATTAGCTGAGCTCAACCAAATAACTCTTTCTGGCCAAATGAGCCTCATTTATGAGGCTGCAAATAGTGGGGACGTGTCGGTGCTAAATTCTTTGATGCAACAATGTCCACATATCCTACACACAACTTCACAAACCATCTTCGCTGAGACTCCTTTACACATATCATCTTTGCTAGGCCACCTTGAGTTCACAAACAAACTTGTCACTCACAAGCCTAATCTAGCACTTGAGGTGGACTCCTCTAAAAGAACAGCTCTCCACTTGGCTTCTGCAGAGGGTCACATCGACATCGTGAAGGAACTGCTTCGAGTTAAGAACGAGCCATGTTTGTTTCCTGATGAAGAAGGGAGAATTCCTCTTCATTATGCAGCCATAAGAGGTAGAACAAAGGTTGTGCAAGAGTTAATCAAAGCGAAGCCTGAATCTCTGAGTTTTCATCACGACAATGGCAAAACTATTTTTCACTTGTGTGTCACATACAACCATTTAGAGACTCTCAGAGCTTTGGTAGAATTGGAGTCTTCCATAACTGGCGAGCTTCTCAACTTCAAAAGCACTGATAGTGCTGGAAACACCATTCTCCATTTAGCTGTCATGTTGAAGCGAGTTAAGGTACAATATATCTTTTACTATTCTTTTCCCCCATTATGCTATGATGATGAAAATTATCTTTCTTTTTCAAATTTACATGCACTATGATTAAAACATGTATATACTCTCTGTATTTCATAAATGTAAGTCACTTTCAACCAATGATTAAAACATGTATATACTCTCTGTATTTCATAAATGTAAGTCACTTTCAACCAATCCACACCTAATAAAAAATTAGTCAAGTCTAGATAGTTTATTAAAGTTTTTCTGGTGAAAAGCTGAAGTATTAAATTTACCATAAAATTGAATTAACTTCTAAACTCCACTGTCATTAATTTCTACATCCTCCTATTATGCTTCATCACAGTTTCTTTTTTAATATAAATTGGATCATTCGTTAACCACATAAAAAGCAAAAGTACAAGAATTTAAATTCCCTCATCAAGCATCACCTCCCCTTGTGGTAGGTAATTGTAGCGATCAAGAATACAAAAACTCTTTCTCTGATTGGGAAGTGGTTAAAGTGTTTATCAAAAGTGATAAACCATCACAACCAATTAGATTTGGATCGTTCAGATCTGATTTTTTATTTTTTATTTTTATAAAAAACTTATTTTATTGGGCATAAAATCTAAAATAAAAGCAATCTATTAAATATCATATTTTCAAATAATAAATTTTTATAAAAAATTGTTAGTTTTAAAAATATTAGATCTGAACTGTCCAAAATGAAATTTGAATGATTCATATCTAATAGATTGGAGAAACTCATGATGAGTGCTCTAACGAGATTCAATTGATTGAAAGACATATATTTTAGTTAAGTGGTAAATCCAAACAATATTTTCTCTAAGAGTGTGACAAATGTAGACGTTCCACTTTCTATGAATAATCACTCTATCTATCCAAAGGGTGATTGGTGTTTCATCCCCTGTAATTAAATTAATGGCCTCTACATAATCAATATGAAGGGGAATCTTCCTGGAGTTCCTGTTCCAAACATACAGGGAGTATATATTAACGTATAACAATTAATTAGTTCTTATGTTAACGAGTACATGGTTATTTGTGAAGACAATATAAAGTTATGGTATTCAGAAATCATAGTTGACTGAACACTTTTTTTTGGGTGAAAGTTGACTGAACACTTTACCCTTATTATCGAGTTTGTTATTTAGGTGGTGAGCTATCTGCTGTCAATTCGAGAAATAAAAAAAATAGCAAACTTGAAGAACAATATAGGATTTACAGCACATGATGTCCTGGAAAAAAGTCCAAAAGACTTCAATGTATGTGAAATACAACACATGTTGTCAAAGGCTGAAAAGGAAGGATTTGAAACTGATGATCATCCACACCCACCACCGCTAGAATCTACCGATGTTTTAAGCCATCCTCAGAATGATGGTCGTTGTATTGAGAACTTAAAGTGTATTGGAAAGTTTTTTAAGAAAGTTTTTAAATGGACTGGAGGCTTGTTGAGGCATGATGATAAATGGCTTGAAGAAATGAGGGGTAATCTGAGTCTGGTGTCTACCGTAATAGCTACTATAACATTTCAAGCTTTAATTAATCCACCTGGTGGCTTTATTCAACAAGGCTTATCATGTAACCCAGATGGAGGCCCCAATGTTACTTCCTCTCATTGTGATCCCCTCAACTGCACTACCCTTAATGATAATAACAGGTATTGTCCTGGAGAAGCTTTGTTTTCAACCCCTTATCCCAAATTTATGTGTTTTCAGTACTATTTAGCTTGCATCACGCTCTCTTTTTTTTCATCACTTTGTGTCTCGCTCTTGCTTGTAAGTGGAATATTTCCTATGAAGAATAAAGCTGTGATATGGCTGGCATCAATAGGCATGTGTATTACTCCACATCCCTTGCAGCAGCATATATTAGTGCCATCGATATTATAATACCATCTCATCTTTTGGTGGGGAAATTCATTCGGACCATCGGCAAAGTATCGTTTGCGATCTGGAGTGCATTACTTAAGCTAATAGTGGTGCTGATCTCACTGCGCTTTCTCATTTGGATAGTTAATAAATGTGTCAATATATTCAACAAGTCAAGAAGTTGGGAGAGAGAAAACGCAAGCCTCAGATTTCTGTTTGTGCTTCTAAGGACTCTTGTCATTTTTGTTCCGTTAGTTGTCCTATCATTTTTAGTTTACGTTAGTGATCCTTGTAATCTTTTTTGTCCTATCATTTTTAGTATATTTAATTAGCTTCAATATTTTGGAATATTGATGTATTAGCGCTACATTTTTGTATTTTAATCCTGCGGTGTTGGTGCATACATTATATAATAAGAATTCCAGTTCATGAAGAACATCATTTTGTGTCCAGAAGTTTTCATATTTCAATGGCGAGCATTTTCCTCTATTTCATGGAACATACAGATGAGGAAATTGTTGGAGATGTAATACGTGCTATTATTTAATTAAATTTGTTAAGATCATTAATTGGGTAGGCTCTATAAATATAGGGTCTTAGTATTGTAATTTGTGTGAAAGGATTTGGAGTGCCCATCAACATAAAGAGAGAGAAAGGATAACAGATCTCTTTCTAAAAAAAAGTTAACATGGGTTTTCTTCAATAAATTATTTAGAGCTTAGGGTCTAATAATCTGTAGATTTATCTCTTGTAAACAATCTTCTGTGATCAATGAATTTCTTCTTGATTTGCTTAACAGGAATATTCGAATAGAAAGTAGGTAGAGTTTATTTGGATAATATATGAGAGGTAGGAATGAGGATTCAGTGGGCTTATCTCACCGTTGTTGAACTTTCAACTTAAAAATGTGGATCGTCTAAAGCTCTCGTGATTGTTGATTTGTTCGATTTTATATCAGAACCAGAGCAGAAACCGACTCTTTTTTGTCAGTTAAGTTAAAATTCCTGCATGTTTTGCTGTTAAGTGAAAGTAAAGTTAACTTATATAAATGGATACAGATGAGAGAATCTTTGAACAAAAGTAGAGTTAATTAATACAACTTGTGTTCGTTAATATAAGAGTCAGTTGACTTTTATTGAGGAGATTATATAAGATAAATACATTACCTATAAGTATTTATTTGTGTATATAATTATATTATTAGTTTATAAGTTGAAGTTAATTTTGAGAGAATAGATAAATATAAATACTTTTAAGTAGTGTATTTCCCTTCTTTAATCCTTATAACAAAAGTTAAATAATTCTTATATTTAAGAATTGAGGTAGTAGATAACAAGTGAGGGGTACGTATATAGAGATGCAAATAGATTTAGGACGCACCAATAGTTGAACTTTCAACTAAAACTATTCTCTCACCATTGATTTGTTTCTTACATAAAAACAGAAATTGACTCTTTACGTCAGTAAAGTTAGAATACTTAGCTTGCAATTTCTTCCACACCATGAAACATATAGAAACAAGGAAACCTTGGAATGAAAGTAGAATTGATACACAACAAAGGAGAGGTTTAATTTGAAAGAAGGTAAGCATTTTAACATGCATATATATAGACACACGCACGAACACGCAGTGTCGAATTGTCAACTTGAATTATTGCCTTCATCTAACCAATGAATTAGTTGCTTATATCGACATTATAGTTAGAAACCGACCTTCTGCTGAAAAGCACAAATGTTTTCTTCTATTCGGACAAAAATAGAAAATCATGTTGAAATGTTATCTGACTATATAGGATACCAAGTAAGGTTATGAGGACTAGAAAAGTCTCTCCCATCCCTAACTAATTTTAATTTATTATAAAACTATGTAATTTAGTTAAAATAAATTTATAAAAAAAACTTGAGGGAGCAGCCATCTACCTCATATAATTTTGGGTATCAGAAAAGGTAGAGTGATGGACACCCAAGTTCATCATCATGATATTTATTTTAAATTATACTCCTTTGATACAAACAGGGTAAAAAGAATGTTTTATTTGATTTTATTTATAAATCACCTCATTAAATTGGTTATATGAATACATAATTTTACCATTTATTTATTATGACTTTACTCTCATGCGCTATAATGGATAATAAATATGGATAAATTTGAAAAATTATTGATTTTTAATGAATAGTTAATAAAGTTTAAGGTTTTCCTTCGTTTGTATTGAACATACTTGTAGATCCCAGTCGAACTCTTCCCATTCATTCTCTTGCTCATCTAAAACTGTAAGACTTACATTACTCTTGGTAATCTCCAGGGCAGCCATATACAGTGCTCGAGCTGGAATTGTACCCATTAAGGAAGTACCAAAACCTCTTTACAATGCTCGAAAACCCTCATGTCTGATAAGTGAAAATGCTTTTTGGATACAAGAAACTCGGGATTGAGCTTCTTGTTGCCTGGTTTTCAATACAACAACCGGGTACAAAGTTGCTGAAACCCCTGAGAAAAGGGCAGCGCCAAGGAAGAAAAACTTCGACTTATCAAGCATATGCCAATCGATATCAGCTGGAACTTGAACTTCTTGTGCCGATTCTTCCTCGGTATCGCTCTCACTCATGCTCACTCTCGCCACTTTTAAACCCTCAAAAAATGCTCCGAAATAGCCAGCATCAGAAGCTAGTTCAATTTCTTTCAAACCTCATCATCTTAAACACTAACTGTACAACCTCAACAATCCAACAAAAGAACACGGAAAACAAAGAAGGAAAAAATTAATAAAAAAATCTAACTGTTATGAGCTGTACAATGGGCAATCCAATAACATGAGCACAAATTCGGAGACAAACTTCAGAAGTAATCAGCCAAATGAAGCCAGTTTTTTCCTCTTGTGGAACCAGGTTTTCGATCGAACATGAGCCACAACGAAAAGATCTAACATTTCTGAGTAAACAAACAGGGAATTACAACTGCAGCATACCGGGAAACTGGTCATCCCCGTCTCCGGTGACGGAGAATCCAACCAAGCCGGAAAATTCAAGCCATCCACCAACATCAGATAAGCATGTACTCTGAGCGAATGCAAAACAAGGATCTGTTGGAATGTTCACATAAAATCTGAAATAACTCAATGGATTCTTGAGGCTCCTCTACAATGTTGTGCTCAACCCATGGATAGCAACATCTACAAGTAAACAGAGTTGCGGCATAACTTTTAGATTATAGGAAAATAATAACAATATTTAGAAAATAACTAATCCGAGTCATGCCCAAGGACACTGTCCTTAAGAGTTATTCCGCCATAAGTCGGCAACTCCCCAGGATTAAACGGACTCTTCTTGCTGGAGCAAGGTAACAGAACAACAGAAAATGAAGAGCAGGAAGCAAAGAGGATGAGAAGAGAGAAGCTCTGAAATTTGGTCAAGAGCTTGATGCATCTTCCTCAATAGTGGAGCATGGTATTTATAAGTTCCATGTGACAAAACTCTCATTCTCCCAAGCAATATGCACTACAAAAAAATTGTTTATTCCTGCGGATTTTCCTGTGAATTTTCCTGCGGATTTTAATCTGTAGGTATAAGGTTCGTAGAAATTTTGTTCCTGCGGATTTAAAATCCGCAGGTACTTACTTGCGGATTTTCCTGCAGATGTTTCCGCAGGTAAAATCCGCAGCAAAATCCTCAGGAAAAAGCCGCAGCAAAATCCGTAGGAAAAATCCGCAGCAAAATCCCCATGAAAAATCCGCAGCAAAATTCCCAGGAAATTTGTATCTACTCGTGGTTAAGAAGTGTTTTTTAATAAATACATATGGGTATTTTTTAATTAGAAAATCCAAAAAATGACAATACAATTTTTTTACCATCAAAGAAATTTAAATGAATCAATATCATGACCAAAATATATATTTCATTAAGAATTCACCGGACAAAAAATGTATATAAGAATTCACTGGAGTAAAATATGCATTTCAATGTGTTACAATGGTAGTAAGGATTGTCTCAACAGATATCAAATACTTCTATGCTATTTATCTTCATAGCTCGATATTTGTCTTGTCAACACAATTGTCCTCCCACAACATTCCAGCAACATTTCATCCATTGAAGCATCACCTCAGCGAAAGAGAAATTTCATGATGATCGCAAGCTCAGAAAAGTAATCCTTCAGAATAATTTCCAATGACATCTTGCTCAAAATTAATTGCACAAGCTTAAGAGAAATCTCAATGAGATGAGAACCTGCATAATGTTTGACTCATAAACCTGCATAATGTTTGACTCATTAGTTTACTTGTTTAAGCTGAGATGGTGGAGAGAATGGAGCATACATTAGCAACAAACAGAACAAAAATGGCCAGCAGTAGTGAAAGAGGAAATTTGGAGTGGGGGAGAGTAATAATAAAGGGTGCATTGCTGTCGCCTTTAAATAGGGGGCCCCTTTGGGCACAGAAATTTTAACATTTTGAAAGCTAAATATACAGGAAGGCATAGAATTCATATCAAAATAACAGCTAAAGGCTAAATGCATAAAAACTACACCATACCCCTTCCAGTGTGACTAAATCAGGTGAAGATAATAGAACCTGATAGGGAAAGTTGCATTTTTAGACTTTAGGCCTTAAGAATCATGAACGTTGAAATTCAAAACTTCATAAACTTTGTGTTAGGTTGCTCAAGCAGCAGAGAAGATCTCAGGCTGTCATCTAAACATAACATCAGCATCAAAATAGTTCTTGCCATGGGGTAAAATTTCCATTTATATTTATGTTATGATTCGAACACTTCTTTGGGCAAGACTAAGTAATATAGCTACAAGTATCACAAGATCATGAGGTTGCAAATAAGTTGACACAACAGTGATCATTGAAGCTGTGATGCAAGGTAATCTTCATCTTGCTAGTGTTGGTAAGCTAGAACCGGATATATGCATTAGGGATACAACCCCCAAAAGCTAATTCATGAGATCAAAGAACCAAAAGCTATACAAACCCTACATTCCTAAATTTCACACTCCTGAATCCTGACATGAAACTCTCAAGTCCCATACCCAACAAACACACTGCAGAGATTCCAGAACATATAATTGCTTGATCAAGAAAGCTTATTTAGGCCATGAAAGAAACGATGTTTTCACCTAGACAATGTACCACTAACTTGTTACAAGACTGCTCCACTTTATTTCATCTAGACATATGATATCATTCAATACGAACAAACAGAAGCGAAGTAACTTAAAAATGAATTTAAAATATTTAAATTTATATCCAAAAGTTGCAAACAGAATTTTAAGAAAAAGTCATAGAAAACTAAAGTTAGAGAAGGGAGAAAAGGTGAAGAAATGAAACCAGTATAAAATGATGGACTTTGTTGAGCTGAATATGCACTTCAATTTAAGAAACATAACTATTTAAAATGGCATGCCCCAAAGAATCAAGCTTCAATGACATAATACATAATGAATGCTATGAAATCACATCAACACTAAGAGTTGCTCACTCTGCATTCTTATTCATTTATGTTGATGCTAACCCATAAATGATGTTAACATTTTCTCATTAATTAGCCCATCCTTTCAACCATATTTCTAAGGAGAGACAAAGAGATTAAAAAGTTTCACCATGATATGATCAAGACTTTGAAAGTTTTATTGATGACAGTCATGACAGTAATCCCCAAAGCTAACTCCCAAAGGGCATCTCAAGAGATATCATCAACATAAGGCAAATCTATACTTGAAAAGACCAGAAAAAGACTTTGTATATAAACCATATGTGAGCCAAATAAAGGAGAGAGCAGTTGATATAGGAGATTAATCCTTAAAAGAATTCGGAAGGTTCAGAAAAATCATCATACATATAAGTCCCTTTGTAAATTTATAAAATGAAAACAATGAAAAACATAGCGCAGAGGGAATCTGTTTTCCCTTTTTGGGCAAAAAAAAAACCTGAGAATCTAAATACCTACGTAAACAAGTTATTCACGTGTCTACTGATCGCAGGGAGGGAAATACATGTGACATGTACAGATCTGTTATCTCACCATATTTCTCAAAATGACTGCAATAAGAAAAAAGGAAATGAGAGTAATGCTATAATATTATTGCCTCATAATACTTATTGGTAACTTTAAAGAGGATGCAACCAGGGAAGGAATGTCTTATCACCAATTTAACGAAGAAAGCACACACATACCTTCTAAAAGTTGCTTCTGTCACACAAAGAAAGCACTAGAGACCATGATCTTGCACTAGAACAGCCAGAAACAGGGAAGAAATACGAACAACAAACATAATGGACAGCAATAGAGAACAATGACCGCAACGGACACACGAAAACAGAGAAGAAAGCTAAATGATGGGAATGGAGGCGAGCAAGTTTGTGGTTTGCGATTGGGAAAGTCAGGAATTCAAACCCTAGCTAACCCAGCTTACCATTCATCAACTTCGCCAACGAAGCAGCTCGACGGAAGACGCCAGCCGACGATTGTGACTCCACCATGGCTTCGAAGACGCAAGCCAACGACGACGAGAACCCACAACCACGAGCTGGCGAACGGAGAATAGGCAAAGTGAGAGTGGGCGTGGGTGTGAAATTGGGATGGAGGGTCTGTGAGTTGAATATTTAGGGAAAAAAATATTCCTGCGAAATTCACAGTCCGCAGGAAAAGGATTCCTGCAGAAATACCATTCCGCAGGAAAAATTATAATTGCAACAAATTTTTTTTAAAAAAAACATTCCTACGAAATTAAAATCCGTAGGTATCTTTTTACAATTTTTTTAAAACAAATTAAATTTTCGTGCAGATTTAAAATCCGCAGAAAATATTATCTACGAATTTAAAATGCACAGGTACTTTTTTTCAGAATATTTTTAAAAAATTAATTTTTTCTGCGAATTTAAAATCCGCAGGTAACTGTTTTAGATTTTTTTAAAAAAAATTAATTTTTCCTGCGGATTTTTAATCCGCAGGAAAATTTACCTGCGGATTTGTTTTCGCAGGTACTTACCTGCGGATTTCTAATCCGTAAGTATTTTTCCTGCGGATTTCTAAATTCGCATGTATATTGTAATTTTTTAGTAGATATGGGACTTCCTTGCCTTTCTTGTTTTACACAAAGTGGAACTTCCTCTTCCTTTTAACATACACCCACATATAATTCCAACAATCCCCCACATGTGTTAAAAGACAAACATCATCTGCTCATTTGGTTTTCAAGATGAGTATAAACGTTTCGAATCTAGTGTCTTTCGACTATGAACCAGACCTAGACTAATAATTCTTAGTACACAGAGATGTCAGTGAAACGTATGTTTCTATGAACCAACAAATCTTTGTTGTGTAATAGAGGCCTTATTAGTCAAAATATACTTTATTTTCTGCTGTTAACGGCGGTTTTACGCTTTAAACGGTCGTGCGCGCGCCTGGTGTTCAATGAATGCTCTAGAGACTTTGCCACGGTCTCATGGAAGCGACCCCACTTCACATTCATCTAGGTGATTTCATCAAATGTATCAGCAATGAATACACCATCCATAAAGACTATGAAATCATTAAGAGCTTTGCTCAGCCTCTCCATCAATGCATTCTAGCACTTTTTCAAACCATAGGAAGGGACTAAAAATAATTTAGTGCTAGCAGAACTAACAAATGACTTGTTCTTACCCATATGAACCTTCTTCATGGGATCTCCAATCACAAAGGTTGGGTTACCATCACTGTTAATTTCAAATTGGCTTAAGTCCCATTCCCCTCGATGTTTCAATAATTTGTTTCTTCCCTAGGGGTTTTGTTAACAGATCTGTTAGGTCAATTTTGACCTCACAATATTGATTGAGATATCTTCATAAATTTTAAGCTAGCTTACTCACATAATATCTCAAACAATGTGTACGTGAACCATTGTTCTCTCTACAATGGCTGTTGTCATTTGACAATTACACTTCATCGACATAAATTGTCGGATTCACACCAAAATTTTGCCAGTAAGTTTTCAACAACTTAGGCATCAAATATCAGTCAATTTCAGAGTAATAAACTCTTATTCACATGATAATTATTTCAACCACCATCAAAGGTGAATAATCATAGTGGATTTTCTCATATAAAACTGAAGTTCAATTAACATCCGTATATCTCAATACAACGGGAATCCACTATTCATGATACCAATATTTATGGTATCCCTAAAATATTTTATTTCTCATGTAGGCCTGCATATTTATATATGCTCAATCTCCATATAGCATGAGCTATACCACAATAATGCAACAAATTCTCTAAATTTGTGCATACACAAATTGAGCTGCAAAAGTCACTTCAAATAATGTTTTAGCATCATAACGAATATTTACACAATAATTCTCAAAGCCAAACCAAACTTCAACAACATTTCTCAATATCATATATCGTTTACATCTCTATTCCTTTATGATTTCAACATCCAAAATCACATTTGATTTGTCCATGCTTTCAAATTAAATTTGAAGCAACAAAGCATTATAACTAATGTGTCATTCGCATTAAAAATTAAATATCATGATACTCATGCATATTTATACCAGAATAAATATACATCCACAAATGATAAAGATTAAAACACATTTATCTCCATACTAGATAAATGATTAAACTTTCATATACACATAATGCTTGTTTCAAGCAACACAGAAATTTAATAATTCATAAAACTTGCTCTCAAAGCAAATAATATAGCCTCCACTTAATTCACAATACACCTTAACAATTTTAAAGGAGACAAACAAGTTATATAATTTTACAATCATATTTTTATTTTGCCAAAAGATTGTAAGGTACCCCATTACACATAAGAGGCTACTAGACACCCCCACACTTTCAAATATTTCACATATTATGATTGTAATCTAAGTTAGGATCTCATATCATATAATTCCCTTCCATTCTAATTTAATTAGAATTTCTTTGGATCTTGTGATTCCAATTTCACAAAGTATCACAACAAATTAAAATTTATAATTTATATTCAAGGCCACATTACATAAATCACCACATATTTAAAATGTGACATTAACATTTCAAAATTTTGTATGCAACCATTGAAATTTTTTTTTCAGTTGAGATAAAATCAATTATGCATGCCTATCATCATGTCTCTCACAGTGATGCTAACTCCATACATAATAGAACAAAAATGGCAATATGCAATACATGTTTCCAAAGCCAAGTCTATCCATGTTCCACCCAAACACATAGAAAGTACAGAAAGGAGAGAGGTATGCTAGAGAAATATCATTCCAGATGTCCATAACTCCTCCGCTCCACTGTGGCCTATCCTCAATTATTATCATATAATATTTAATAGTGACTCCATGAAATATAAGAAGCAAAATTGTATTTCACATTTCTATTTAATTTTCCCTTAAATTAAACAAATCCAAATGGCACTGAAAGAAGCAAAGCCCAAAACCATATTGTAAAAAAAACATAAAATAAAGCTTTGTAATCAGGCCCAAAACGGAAGCCCAAAATTATTTCCAAGTAGAGCCCATGCACTTTTCAGAAATTTGCCAAAATTTTCTAGGCCCAGATGCTTTGTCCCAATTTGAGTTGGCGCCTTTTTGGCCCAAAATCCAGCGACCCACAAGATTTTTTTGTGTGGACAGATGCCCATAAAGCTGGCCCAACTTCCAGACCCAGCGTATAATCCATTTTTTTAAAAAAAAAATCTGCCCCATCAGCGAGGCCCAAAACAAAAGCTGGTGGTCAAACATACATACTGAGCACACAGTGTCGAAGATTATCCCATGGGTCAGTTACAACAACAACGCCTTTTGCTTTATGGTATTCTTAATGGGAAACGCAAAACAATAATGATGAATCTTAAATAGGTATTTTTGACAGGAAATAGCATGACTTTAGAAGTCACGTGGTAATCCAAAATGGAGGTGATCAGTGGGAGATATTTCGCTCGATCAAAATTAAGCATCCGAAATACAAGCCTGAATCCATGCAAAATTCCTAAACGCCCGTTTTTTTTTAAATAACTAACTGTCCATGGATTTGTAATTGTATGTAAAAAAAAACTATCGAACAAATCCATGGGCACTTAATTATGGAATTTTAATTCCAATATACAGGTATGAGGCCAATGAATTTAAACATAATGAATTTTCATTAAGCATGCAAAACTGTAATGCAAATCAACACAGACATCAATAGCAAATTTACATAAAAGAAAAGAAATGCGCAAGCAGGCACCAAATGACCCAGGTAATTGAGATCTCTTTTGTTCAACCCAGGAGAATATATGTAATCTAATGCCCAGTATTGTGCAAAGGAATGAGCATCTAATGAGTCAAAGTGGTGGCCACACACACACATATATAACGTATGACATATATATTTATGTCACAATAATTGCACGCATAAAATAAGATTAAATCTTGTTAAAAAGTCTTGAATGTGTGAAAGGAAAGCAGCAATAATAACAACAGCGTAATGATCACGCCGGCCGTTTGAAAAGCATAGGTAATACTTACAGCAATCATCACGAGAAATGCTATGGAGCTCACTGCAATTTCCTGATCCCCCAGATTCACACACTTAGTAGAAGCTGAAGATGCTCGGCCTACCTAACCCTTAATTAATATTCTTCATCTTGCTTACGGCCA
>JANTPZ010144822.1:0-26852 GCA_025593235.1 Vachellia pachyceras | reverse complement strand
CTCTTGTTTTCCTCTGTTATCGTGAGTCACTACCAGTTAGTCATTTTGTCCATTTTTCTTCTTCTTGTCATCCTTGAAGGAGAACCTTGTACTGACTGATTCCATTCTGAGCTTAATAATACCAAGTGACTGAGAGTTCCATCATATTTGGTATCAGAGCCGTCGACTATGGGGGCATGGTGAATACTCGCATGGAGGGTAGATTAGATGCAGTGGAACGGACAGTAGAAGAGTTACAGAGGACCAGTAGTCATTTAGAATTTGTTTAAATAGAAAATAGAGAATTAAATGCTAGTTTTATCACTATATTTTTTTTAAAAATTAATTAACCGCATCTTCCCAGTCTGGTTCCATTTTTTGGCGTGTTTAGCCTTTGATGAGCCCAGCATGAAGGAGGGGCTGGTATATAAAAGGAGAGGTCCAAAACAGAAGGACATGCAACAACAATATGAAGTGGGCCCTCCTACTAATGATCAGCCCAGCAAGGCCCAAGAGGTTGGGGGAGGTTGATTCAGTTATCTAGGGTTGCGTGCCTAGGGGACGGGGGCATATAGAGTAGTTGAGGGAGAGAGCTCTGGGCTCTCCAAAGCCAGGGGTGTCATTTTGCTTTGTTTCTCTTGTTTTCCTCTGTTATCATGAGTCACTACCAGTTAGTCATTTTGTCCATTTTTCTTCTTCTTGTCATCCTTGAAGGAGAACCTTGTACTGATTGATTCCATTCTCAGCTTAATAATACCAAGTGATTGAGAGTTCCATCACATTTGGTATCAGAGCCGTCGACTATGGGGGCATGGTGAATACTCGCATGGAGGGTAGATTAGATGCAGTGGAACGGACAGTAGAAAAGTTACAGAGGACCAGTACTGAGTTGCAGCGGGCTTATGGCGAAGCAAGGGATGAGTAGGCAGCGATGCAAATGGTTTTGGCACAGTTACAGGAGCAAAATGCCACCATACTAACTTTACTCCAAAACCAAACACGAGCGACGGGGGGCAACCCACCCCCACCCGATGTCAAAGTCCTACATCGGAAAGGCTCGGGAGGGTGCTGGGCTATATAAGCGGACGCGCTGCACGCCCTCATGAGAGCTCTTTTGGGGGGAGTAATGGCCCCGTGACAAGTTGTATCAGAGCCAGCCCTGAGCCTTCGGTCTCTGGTGGGCCCTCCAGACGCCGGTGAGGTTGCCGGTGGACCCTGCGGCGAGGCCGCTCACAGATTGGCTGGGGAAGAATGTTAGAGTCCCACATCGAAGAGGCTCGGGAGGGTGTTGGGCTATATAAGCGGGCGCGATGTACTCCCTCATAAGAGCTCTTTTGGGGGGAGTAATGGCCCTGTGACACCGAGCACGACCAGAGACCGCCGACGGGTGAAGTACGCAGGCCCGAGATGGTCAACCTCAACAAAGAGGGAGAGGATATAGGTAGGGGGAATGAGACAGAGACAGGGACCGGCGGTGGTAAGGAGGGAGATGGCTAGAAATACAGGAAACTTGAGATGCCCCTGTTTGAGGGGGATGATCCCTTAGGGTGGACTTGTCGAATGGAGAGGTTCTTTGCAGTGAATGGGGTAACTGATGCGAACACAATAGGGAAAGATCCCAAGAACCCACAGCCAATCTAAATATACGCACCCTAAGAACGCTAAACAAAGGTTGACGATCCACTTGAACCCTTGAGCACGGAAGAACAAGGACCCGAAGTGTTGGAAGATGCCACAAGGTTGATCAAGCCTTGATAAGTCGTTAGTTCAATAAAGAACCCTAGAGAGAATCCTCCCTCAAGAAGAAACTTGCACAATGCAAAGTTTATAATAATCTTCAATTTAAATTGTCTGCTTCAGAATGTGCTTTACAATGTATTTATAAAGGTTACATTCTGAAATTCTAAAGGATAAAATGCAATTTAAAATCTAGGAAGATAAAATTCAAATTTCAAAATAGTATCTATCCTAAGATCTAGATAGATATTATCCTAAAATCTAGATAGATACTATCCTAAAATCTAGCTAATTTGAAATTCAAATTAAAAATTTTCGCATAAATTAAATAAGCAATAACTAATCAGAATTTTAGGCCCAAAATGTGATTATTTAGGCCAGAATGAGTCCTCCTATGTATAGCCCATGGTCCAAGCCCTTTCATTTGAAGCCTCCAAGCCCAAAATAGGATCTGCAAGTCCATTTTCAGCCGAAATCAAGTTAATGACGTCCTTGGTCATCTTTTTGTTGATCCAAATGCCATTTGTTTTGTGAGAACATCTTGCACAAGCCCATTTAATGTTTCCTTAATTCTCTTGGCTCTTGCTCTTGTGATTGGTCCACTTGGAATTTGTAGATGCTCTTTTGATTTTGATAAATCAGCTTGCTGGATCGCATCATTCCCTCTCTCCTCAAAAGGATTCGTCCTCGAATCTTCACCTACATCAAAAGGAGATAAATCAGCTACGTTAAATGTAGCACTAATATTATACTCACCGGACAAGTCAATCTTGTAAGCATTATCATTGACTTTTTCAAGCACTTGGAATGGACCGTCTCCTCTTGGAGATAATTTTGACTTTCGTTCAGCTGGAAATCTTTCTTTTCTCATATGCACCCAAACCCAATCTCCAGGTTCAAAAAGAACATGCCTTCTTCCCTTGTTTGCCTTGGATGCATATTGCTCATTTTTCTTTTCAATTTGTTGTTTCACAAGCTCATGAAGTTGCTGCACTACTTCAGCTTTCTTCTTCCCATTAAGACTTACTCTCTCATCAATAGGTAATGGTAATAAATCCAAAGGAGTAAGTGGATTAAAGCCATACACATTTCAAAAGGAGAATAATTTGTAGATGAATGTACACTTCTATTATATGCAAATTCAATGAATGGCAAGCAATCTTCCCAATTTTTCAAATTCTTCTTTATCACAATTCTAAGCAATTGAGTCAAAGTTCGATTAACGACTTCAGTTTGTCCATCAATTTGTGGATGACAAGCTGTAGAAAACAACAATTTAGTACCAAGCTTTCCCCACAAAACTCTCCAAAAATGACTCAAGAATTTTGTATCCCTATCAGAAATAATGCTTTTAGGAACACCATGAAGTCTCACAATTTCTTTAAAGAACAAATCAGCAATATATGTGGCGTCATCAGTTTTATGACATGGAATGAAATGTGCCATTTTAGAAAATCGGTCAACAACCACAAATATGGAATCCATCCCCCGTTTTGACCTAGGCAAACCTAAAACAAAATCCATGGAAATATCTATCCAAGGTTCATTAGGCACAGGTAATGGGGTCTACAATCCATGTGGCAAGACTCTAGATTTCGCCTTCTTACATATTATGCATTTAGAACAGACTCTTTGCACATCACGTTTCATTTTAGGCCAAAAGAAATGTTCATGCAAAACATCCAAAGTCTTTTTAATACCAAAGTGACCCATTAATCCTCCCCCATGTGCTTCTCTTATAAGCAATTCACGCAAAGAACATTGTGGTACACACAATCTATTTTCTTTAAACAAGTAACCGTCAACTCTATAAAACTTTTCAAATGCTTTCTTTTCACAGGCAAGAAATACTTCAGCAAATTCAGCATCATTTGCATACAAATCCTTGATATATTCAAAGCCACCAAGCAATCTAGTATCTAGGGAAGAAAGAAGAGTATACCTTCTTGATAATGCATCAGCCACTACATTCTTGTCTCAATGAATTCTAGCCATCGTGCATGTCTTTTGTTTAGCTTAGCTTGACCTTTGATGTGCTTTAAAGATTGATGATCAGTGTGTATGATAAATTGCTTAGGCCAAAGATAGTGTTGCCAAGTCTCCAATGCTCTCTTGAGTGCGTAGAGCTCCTTGTCATAAGTTGGATATCCCAAGGCTGCTCCATTTAATTTTTCACTAAAATAAGCAATTGGTTTCCCTTCCTGCATCAAAACGGCTCTTATCCCAACTCCAGATGCATCACATTCAATCTCAAAAGCTTTATTAAAATCAGGCAATATTAACACAGGTGCAGAACACAATTTATCTTTAAGTGTAATGAAAGCATCATCTTGTGCCTTTTCCCATTTAGACCCAACAGATTTTTTAATGATCTCTGTTAGTGGTGCAGCAAGTGTGCTAAAATCTTTCACAAAGCATCTATAAAAACTAGCCAAGCCATGAAAACTCCTCACCTCTGTTATGCTCTTAGGTGTTGGCCATTCTTTTATAGCTCTTATCTTTTCCTCATCAATTCTATTACTTTACCACTCACCACGAAACCAAGAAAAACAATTTTATCCATGCAAAAATCACACTTTTTCAAATTTGCAAATAACTTTTCCTTTCTTAAAACATCAATGGTTCAAGTGTTCATTAAGATTCTTACTATAAATCAGAATATCATGAAAATAAACCACAACAAATTTTCCAATGAAAGCACGCAAGACATGGTTCATTAATCTCATGAAAGTGCTAGGTGCATTAGTTAACCCAAAAGGCATTACTAACCATTCATATAAACCATGTTTTGTCTTGAAAGCTGTTTTCCACTCATCCCCTTCCCTCATTCTAATTTGATGGTATCCAGATTTCAAATCAATCTTAGAAAAGACAATAGAACCATGTAATTCATCAAGCATATCATCTAACCTAGGAATGGGGTGACGATACTTTACAGTGATATTATTCACAGCTCTGCAATCAATGCACATCCTCCAAGTTCCATCTTTCTTAGGTACTAAAAGTACTGGGACTGCACAAGGACTCAAACTCTCTCTTACATACCCCTTTTCCATGAGCTCTTCCACTTGCTTTTGAAGCTCCTTTGTTTCTTCTGGGTTGCTTCTATAGGCTGGCCTATTAGGAATTGTTGCTCCGGGAATGAAATCAATTTGATGTTCAATTCCCCTGATAGGTGGCAAACCTAGTGGAATCTCTTCAGGGAACACATCGTCAAATTCCTGCAATAAAGAACCAACAGCACTAGGAAAGGAAGTGTTAATGTTGTTAGTGTTTAAAAAGGCTTCCCTGTAAACAAGGAGAAGCAATTGTGTTTCTGCCCCAAAGGCACTTCTCACTTCACTCTCCTTTGCATAAAAACTCATTTTCTTTTTTTCTTTTCTCTCGCTATTCCTTTCTTTTTTCATAATTTCTTTTTTTGAACTTTCACATCCTCTCTCTTTTTCATACTCATCTCTTTTTCACATCTCTCTCTCTCTCACTTTTTTCATCTTTAGTTGATCCTCATACACTTGTTGTGGAGTCAGTGGCACAAGAGTAATGGGTCTGTCATTCATCATAAAAGAATATCTATTTGTAAACCCATCCTTCTTTACCTTCCGATCAAACTCCCAAGGTCTACCCAAAAGTAGATGTCCAGCATGCATAGGAACAACATCACACAATATCTCATCACTATATTTGCCAATTGAGAAAGATACCAGAACTTGCTTATCGACTTTCATTTCCCCACATTCATTCAACCATTGCAGCTTGTATGGCCTAGGGTGTTTAATGGTTGGCAAATTCAATTTCTCAACTAGTGTAGTGCTTGCAACATTTGTAACACTCCCTCCATCAATGATCACACTACATACCTTGTTATTAATAAGGCAGCGAGTATGGAAAATATTTTCCCTTTGCTCATCCACCTCATCTCTAATCTGACAATTCAAAACTCTTCTAACGATAAGGCATTCTCCTTCCACAGCATATTCAATCCCATCATCACTAGCATTTTCAAGTGAAGGCATATTATCATCATCACTTTCACTTTCAGTCACAACTTCTTGATTTTTGAGAATCATGACTCTCTTGTTGGGGCATTGAGAAGCTATATGACCTGTACCCAAACACTTGAAACATTTTACATCTCTATTTCTAGAAGTTTGGGAATCATATTTACCTTTACTCTTTGATGAAGCTTCTTCTTTGCCTTTAAAGGATTCCTTTGGGGTAAATATTTCTCCTTTCCTCCAATTCTGCTTTAAGTTATCTAAGGCCCTAAAGTGGTTCCATAGTGATTTAATATGATGATTATAGAGGAAAATAAGGAGTGTTACAATAAAGGTGTCATAATTGAGGCTAAAAATCTGGTTGGGGGTTTGGTTACATTAACCAAACCAGTTGCTATTCGGTTACTTCTACCGATTACACTTTTACTGGTAAACGTAACTTTATTTTGGTAAATTTTTCTCTGCTTTTCTGGAGATTTTTATTCCTCTTTTAATCTCCATATTTCACTTGCTCATATGGTGAAATATTTATCCCAAAAATGCCCCTAAAAATGTCCAAATTTAACATGGTCATTTTATCTTGTCAAAACCCTTGAAAAATGTATTGTAGGCAGGTAAAAGTTTTTTAGGGCATTAAAAATTACTACAATTTTTACTGATATACTAGCCCTTTTCCTTTTCCTAATGAGGGTGAGACACCCAGCCCACAAACCATTCACAATTCATAGTATCATTCCAACCCAGGGCACAAAAATCGCCCACAAGTCACCATCATAAGTCACAAAAACCAGAAGTTATTAATAATCCCATTAACCATATAAGTCTAGCTATATTTCTCAAATCAATACTTAATATCTCACACATACCCCAAGACATTTTATTAATGGGTATAATTTCACAAAATAATCATAAAGGTAGAATCAAATTATGCTAGCCCTATAAGTTTGGAAATATACATTTCTCCTTAAAATAGCTTATCTATTAAGCCTACAGTGATAGCTACTATCAAATTGTTGGCTCCTTCCCTTCACGCCTCGAACCACTAAGTTCCTCTCCTGAAAAAAATGTATATCGATAGGGTGAGACATAAAGTCCCAGTAACCAACAATCAATTCACAGAATATACAATACGGGATTATAAGTCAGTGAAGCAGTACTAATATACAATATTCAAATAAAATAATGTTTTCTATGCAACACAATCAGAATGCACAAATGATCCCTCCAACCTACTCCTCCATATTACTCCATAACGACTCCCTACTTACGTGTGAGTCACAATAAATCTTGGCCTCCCTCCTGGGTCTAGGCCGACTCCCCACTTGCGTGTGAGTCACAATACAGCCAACCACTATGATCAGTAGTGGGGCAACCGCGGATACATTCACAATACATTACACAAATCCCATCATCACAAGATCACCCAACTACTTCCATACACCTAATATGTCAATTCCCCACAAATGCACAAATTCACAATATGTTACGGATAAAGATAAATTATGAATAGCTCATCAAACTTATCTCTAAGAAAAACATATCATTTATATATATAAAGAAAATACTTCCCACTTCACTAAAATTGAACATATAAAATGAATTAACATCGGTTACCTCAACTCCAAAATACTTGAAAGCTCAAGCCACAAAGCACCATTACGATCAAGTTATTCTACACAATAATGTAGACACAGATTTAATATACTAAAATAAATAATCAACTTGACAATGTACATTTAAGTTCTTGAAATAATCATTTAAAATGCATAGCAATCAATAAACTTTCAACTATTTAATCTAACCCAAGATTCAATCATTTCCCTCAACCCAAAGATTTAATTAATTCACAAATCAATCTCGATTGCACAATTCCCAATTAGAAGTTTAGGATTTTCAACATAAACTGTTAAATCATATATACTCTTAATCTTTTCAACATGATAAGCTGATTAACACTTCGATGATAATTTCAATAACACTTATAAATCATAAAACCCCAAATCTAATATGTGCAAACAACCTGTGTAGAATAAATTAGAAAATGATTAAATCAAATAATTATTTTAAATTATAACAATACTCAAATCATATATTCAAATGAAGAAAGATCAACAATTATTTCCCCTCTACCTTTCTTTAGACAGTTATTGACAAAAATCAGTCTTTATTCTAAATTCTAATCTTAAATTCTCATCTGATTAGAATGATATTACTATCGTTAGAAAGAGAAAATTATTTAGAAAAATTTTTATAAAGGGAGTAAGTCAGAAAGGAGTAGTTTTGATTACTTAATTGATCCCAGAACAAAACATACATCCCAAGCTGCCGCCAACGCCATCTCACACACAAAGGAGAAGAAAAACATAGGGCACTATGCGGGAGTTCACATTATATATATACACGATGTGACGCATTTTGCAACCCCTGATTCTTTGCTTTTTTTCCTTGGTTTGTTTAGTAAATAAACACACATGTGAAATAAGTGGGCACAGCAAAACCAATCCTTTTTTTTATAATATACATAAATATAAATGTCATCAAGTGGGCCATGTTCCCTTTTATATATATACATTATTTTTTTATAAAATTATCTTTTAATTGTTGAAGATTTTCTTTGAATTATATGCATCACACTATAATATATTCTTTCTTACTCAAATGATCACCTAATAAATTATTTTTAACATAAGCATTATTTACATATAACAATTAAATCCTTTAAATAATTAATTATTTATCAATAATGATTAAATCCTCTAAATAAATAAAAAAATAGGATGTTACATTCTCTATGTCTAAGAAAATGACTATGCCATATGCCAGCTTGGTCTCTCACATTCTAGATTATCACAAAGTTTGGCACATGATTAAGGATGAGACTCCTGTGAAGCCTGTGAAATTTACTGACACACATTTCCACAGGATGAACATCAACATTATAAATCCTCAAGCAGCCCCATCTGTCACATCTAGAGGAGGACAAGATGAAGCTCAATCCTCTGCTCCTCAACATCCATCATCTGCACCATCATTTGCCCAAGTTGCCATCCAAAGTTTCATGGAAGCCGAGTTCAAGAAACTTAGAGATGCCATCACTACATATTTTCACAGCAATGCAAAAGGTATTGTGACTACTCTATTATTCAAGGTAATTGAGTACTTTTTCAGGAAAAGAGCTTGTGGATTCTGTGAATACGATGAAGAGCTCAGTTAAAGCCTTAGAACTCAACACGAACAACCGGTTTGCTTCTCTGATCAGCTTAGTTTCTACCTTGGAAGGTAAAGTGTCTACTTTGGATAGCAAACTCTCCTCTATTGAGGACTTCATCAGAGGCATCACTCAGACACCTCCTCCTCATCACCCTAAACCATTCGACGCTACTCCACCCTCTGACATCTTACTGGCTTATGTTGATTTCTCTGTAGCCTCACCTGCTCACCCTGCCTTTCCACTGGCCTTTGCTCGTCTTGAACCATCTCTTGAGCCTCCTGTTTCTATTCATTCTCTGGAACCATCTCCTTCTGTTCCTTCTTCCCATTAGGACCCTTCTTGAGTGATAATAAAAAGGGAGAAGCCTATGACTTTTCCACGATTTTTTTCAGGTTTTCCTTTTGTTTCATCTATTTCAGTTTACTTATGTTTTCTAAGTCGTTCATGTACTTTGAACAATGTTCATGTTTCAACTGAATTGCTCATTATGCTCAATCATTCTGAATGTTAATTACTAATTCTGATTAGTTTCTGACCAGCTGAAAATTTTGATGCTAATATATTTTATGAGCTCATATTATAACTTGGTTTTTTTATCATAAAAAAGGGGGAGATTTTTGAAACCTTGTTTTGATGATAACAAAATTAATGAGTTTTGTAGTTTGTTTAAAATGTTTCACGAATCAAGTGTTGAAAATCATGTTATAACACTATGAATTGTATAACTTAGAAAATCCTTTTTAGACCTTAACTTTTGAAGAAAGCTCTAGTGGAAAGAAAAGTTTGCAATCACTCAAGTCTGGAATGTAAAAACTCAAGTGTTTCAGTATTCAGCTAAGCTTCAAAGTTCAAATTATTTTCTGCACACTCGAGTAACAAAAAGAGTGTTCATGCACCCGAGTTAAGTTTCAATTCTTTGGTTTCTGTTTCAAAAGAGAAAACTTTTTAAGTCAACTTGAGTTGCAAATAAAGTGTTAGAATACTCAATTTCATGGTTTAAGGAAACTCGAGTGTTGAGCTCAAGATGAAAAACTTCTTTATAAGAACTTTTGTCAAAACTCAAGGTAACTCAGAGGTGCTTATTAACTCAAATTCTATTCCGAGAGAACTCGAGTGTTGTGATGAAAATGAATTTTAGAGTATAAAAACTTACATATAGCACTCGAAGTTTATTTCAAGTACTGGAACACTCGAGTAACAGTTTTTGAGAAACTCAAATGTTGAATCAAAATCACATTTGAAGATCAAGAACTTGTTTTTTCAACTCGAGTTACTTTAAAAGGTTACAAGCACTCGAGTTCTCTGTTTTAATCACTCAGTGTCAAGACCTATTTTCAAATGTTATCCTCTGTCTTACCTTTGAAGAACTCGAGTTAACTTGCCCAAAAACTTGGGTGTTGGCCAACATCTTTGTAAACTTGAGTATTGAACAAAGTTTTCCAAAAGGTTACTTCATAGAACTTGATAAAATAACTTGAGGTGTAACAAAAGTGTTTAAAAACTTGAGTCATATTATCTTCGACTCGATTTATGCTTCATGCCTTTTCAAATCCTATTGAGTCAGAGTTCCTTAACACTCGAGTATTTAACTCTGTCAAACTCGAGTGATACTTTTTTAACTGACCATCTGACATCAGCTGATATTCTTGTTTACCAAAACTTTCCTTATTTGTGCTTGGCCATTTAAAATCCTACCTACTACCATAAATGCATTCTCTTTGACCTATGAGAACTGTATAAGCTTTAAATGCAAAGATCTTTGACATTCTACATAGATTCTCTTTGGCCTATGAGAAATTTATAAGCTTTAAATGCAAAGATCTTTGACATTCCACATAGAAGACTTCTCTGCTATCATGAGAGAGAAAGCATTAAATGCTGCTTTAAGTGCAAGAAACGAAGCTGAGGCAACGAATATACACTTCTGAGTAACAAAAGACAAGCTTTATATCTAACAGGCATTTATTGATCTTCACCTATAAAAGGAGAAAGCATTCAAGACAGAAAGTGATGACAAACGAATATCAATTTGCTATTACTCTTTATCATTACTCCATTGTCATTTTATTCATAAATATCTTTGAGCGTAAGTGATTATTTATCTACTCTTTCTAGAGAGTTTGTCTTAACAATTCATATTGTATTCTTGTGAGTTTGTCATTGACCTTGAGATTGTTGGGCAAATTTGAGAAAGAAATGTAGAGTGTACAAGGCTCTATTATCATGTGACATGTAAGGGGGAGTGTGAGTCCTTGTTGTAAGGGCTGGTGAGCCTATTTATTGTTGTTTAGTGGATTGGAACTGTCAGAGGTACTTTTAAGACTAGACGTAGGTCAGGAGGACCGAACTAGTATAAATCTCCTGCGTTCAGCTTTCTCTGCTCTTCGGTGACTTTGTTTTATTTCTATGATTAAATTTTAATTTTAAATTGTAACCGATTCACCCCCTCTTGGTCAAATCCTACACTAACAATATTAATGTGTGATTTAATCTATTGTGTAGATTAATTGTGTTTTGGTGACTTGAGCTTTGGGCTTGAACTATCGTGGTATTGCATAATTGCTTTACAGTGAGGTAACCATATTTAATTTATTTTACAAGTTTGGCATGTGTTATAGGATGTTTTAGAAAACATCTTTTGAACTGTAAATGTTGCTTGATGTAAAATTTACTTATGGTGGTAAATTTGTGAAATTAACTTGGAGCTACCCTTGGAAACTAAGCCCTAAATGTTTATTAATCATTGGTGAAGCGGATAATACTTTAATATTATAGCCTATATTAATGACTCTTTATTATGTGATATTACATTATAATTGCGAACGTGATGGAAAATGAGAATATATATAAATGAGTTATGGAATGGTGGTGACTGTATTATTGGGACTTAGATTGTGATTAAGCTTGGGAAGATGATATATTTTGTACATCATAAAGTCCATGGCAATAGTCATTACTACTAATCATAGTGGTTGACATTATATTATACCTTCCAAATCTTGGACCCAGTTGTGGGTGGCTTTGAGAATAGTCAACTCTCACAAGTCTTTAACCCAGTTGATTGAACTTTATTTATATTAGTTTTCTTCTTAAATTTTCAGAGTCTTAGAGTCAACTTTAGCCCATACATGACCCTTTTTGTGCTTAATTTGAGATTAGGAGTTGTTGACTTGGATTAGTGTGATTTTGGGTACATATGCCATGAATAATGATATATTGTGCTTAAATTGCATCATGAGCAAATGATACTGCTAATATTTGCTTTTTCATTTCAGGAACTCTGTACAAAAGGCAAAAGGAATCAGCTCTGGAGCATTTCACTGCGGCGCAATTTATAGTTCTCTGCGGTCAAAGTTCAATTAGCAGGCATGAACTCTCGGGAGAGGTTCGCCGCTGTGAATATTGCGCATCAGCACCAGAATTTAACGGTTTATTCATGCCATTTTAGGGTAATGTCGAAGGAGACTGAAGAGAGGCTGGAAAAGAGAGCAGAGAGGAGAGAAAGAGAGCAAGAACACACCAATTTCAATTTCCTTCATCTTCCAAACACATAAAACCCCACTTCATCCATTTCCTGACCATCCATCCATTCATAATGCCTCAATCATCCATACGGAGCTCAATTCCATCAACCAGGAGGAGCTGAGCATGTCATTCCTTTTGAAGATGAAGGGAGTCGGAGTTCAAAGTGCCGAAAGGGGAGTATTTGCTTTCAATCTGTATTTACATTATAGATTACTTGGATTCCGAGTTGGACATTGCAATTTGTGTGTAAATGCTTGGTCCCGGTTGAGCTAAACTTAGATTATTGTGTACTGAGTTGTTTTGTGATTGACAAAGTAGAATGGAGTTCATTTTGCTTATTCAATGAAATGTTGTTATTATCTTCTATCATCCTAGTTGTGCTTGGTTTTAGAGTCAACAATGTATGGAGTTGATTTTGTCACTTTGCAATTTCCGTACACACACTAAGTGGTCTTAAAGAATTTTATGGAATGGAGTTCATTTCATGAGATTTCTCACCCAGCGAGTTGTTGGGGTTTTTAATTACAAAACTTAGTGCGAAAGTCGATGCTTTACCTAATTCTTTGTGAACCATGATGGCACAATTTGTTTTCAAGAAGACACCACCATATCACACCCTTTTCACATTCAAATATGCTTTCACTCTCTCTCACACCAGAAAATACCAAAAATGAGTTTTATTTTTTAATTGGTTTAGGTACATAGCATAATTTGATTAAAAAATCCGATTGCATTTGCATCACAAGCTAAGGATTAGTGGTACGCAATAGTAGCTTCTGGAGAGAATGATGCTGGGGTTGTCATTATACAATCCTTTGAAATCACAATTAATATTCCTGATTCATTTTCAAGGCTAACCAACGACCTAAGTTTACAATTTGCAGCTTAGTCGGATCAAGAATTTGGTGCCGTTGTCGGGGAAGCTAAGTGTAATTAGTTGTTGGATTGTGTTTTTGTTTGTTAGTTTTGCATCTTTGTTCATAATATAGGGTTAGTTGTTTATATCTTAGCATTGCATAGTAGTATACACTTGTTTCTACCGCATTCTGCATAATATTCGCATTTTCGCCGCGACGCACGTGAACTTTCACAGAGAAATTTTTCTCAGGTGTCGTGCACGCGACCAAATTTGAAGTTTGTCACGGTTAAAATTGAAATTTTGATGAGAGATTCCTCTTGGGAGTGGTGCACCACAACCAAAGTTCATTTTCACCGCGGCCAATAAGCTGAATCTTAACTTGTTTACCCTCTCGGGTACTGTTCGCCGCGATGTAAATCCATTTTCGCTGTGGCCAAACTTCATTTTTCACATTTCATTCATTTTATTTTCAATATATACATACATTACAATCATATATCTCTTTCGTACATACTCATTCATACACGCACACACACCTTTTTCATTCATTTTTGAGTTGTTTGCTTTGAGTTGTTTTGATTTTGCTCTTGCCTTGAATTTTTCTCTTGTATGCCCAAAAAGAATCAGCTTGAACCTTACGATCCTGAAATTGAGAGAACATTGAGGGAGAGACGTAAGGGCAATAAAAGAAAAGAGAAAGGCAAGGTAATTAGAGAATTAGGCATAGAAGTAGGAGAGTCTAGTTTAGGACAAGTAGATAGATTAGGAGAGTCATTAGGAGAAATTATGGCTGAAAACATACCAAAATCCCAAAACAGAAATACAAATGAAATCAACAGGGGAATGGTAATAGAAGAAATAGTGAAGAAGAACGAATAGGGGATAATAACGGGAATAATAGAAGAAGAACTCTAAGAGAAGCCACAACCTCTGATGTTAATTATGATCCATTTACTGTTGCTTGCCCAAATTATGATGTGAATTTTGACATTAAAGGTTTATTAATTTGCCCTAAAAGTAATTTGCCCGCCGGAAATACGTTTTTCAGGGATTTTCGGCAGAATAAGATTACCCTATTAATTTTTAATGAGATCAAGGGGGTATTTTAGGGATGATAATTTTGCCATATTTAAGAGGAAAACATGGGGATTAAATGAGGAGAAAAATATCTACAGAAAAGTAGAAAAAGATTTATTGGAATTAAGTTACTTTTATCGGTGAAAGTTGTAATTGGTAGAAGTAACCAAATGGTAACCGGTTTGGTTAATGTAACCAAGGCTTCCAACAGATTTTTACACCCCATGTGCAGCCCCATCATGACTCTTTTGACTAGGCAATAGTATACAAGCATGTGTGGGAAGAGGTGGTGAAATTGTGGCCCTTGGATTAACCTCCTTAAGTAAGATGAAATCTTGGCTATCCATCTCATTAAATTAGGATTTTATAAACACCTTTCCCCCCTCCATTTTCTGCACATTTGCTGCCATCTTCCTCCTTGCCCTATGAGAGAAAATGAAGCCATGAACAAGCACAAGAAAGAAGGAAAGTTTCAAGAAAACTCAAGGTAAATGGTTATCTCATGCAATCTTACACATGTTCTTAATCCTTAGAGCCTCCTCTACCTTTCTATCGGTTTAGATTTTTTGTTTTGCCTCTCTTTTGGTGGCTGGAAAGTTAGGGTTCATGAGAGTAAAAATGAGAAAGAATGCAATTTAGAGAAAAAGATTGATTGTAAATCACTCCTTACATGATAAGGAGTTGATTGGTGTATGATTTGTGTTGATTGTTGTTGTATTTGGAATTTTGGAATCTCAAACCGATGCTGCCCAAATTTCCATTTGACATGGGAAGGTTAAGCCCAAGTTTTACCATGCATGAATATGAGTTTAAAAACAAGAAAAAGATGGTATAAGTGTTAGAAGTTGAAAAATCACATTAATGGTAAATTAGGGAAACCTCTTGGCCTGACCTGGAACTTGAGGAAGGAGAGTTGTTTTGATTATTTTGATGCTTCCAATGACTTTAAAATGAGAATTTCTGTAGGTTAAAAGTGAGCCCAAGTTTTGGGAAGCATTAGAAAACATTAAAGACAAGTTTTGATATCTTAGGGCTTATGTAATCCAAAGAGAAGTTCAAGGGAGTTTTATATTGATTTTTTCCTTGATAATGGCTTATGTTTAATCGCCATAATGTTGTGCATTATGTAGGAAATGGTTGGATGCAAGGAATTAAATTCTCATGTGATCAAGAAAGCATCAAAGTTAAAGGAAAGTTAAGAGCACAAGGTAGCAAGACCATCTAACTCTAATCTAAATTGTTATGAAAATTCTTTTGAATGATGCATGACTTGTTTTGAACTTTATAATGATGAAAGTGTGGATGTGTGCATGTTCATGCTATGGCCATATGCATTTATGTGTTTCATGTTGCACTTTTATGATTCCACATTTACATGAAAAGTTGTCATGCATTTTATAATTTATGTTAGATAGTTTTACTATTGGGATTTTCAAAAATCTCACTCTCCCCCACTAACCTTTTTTAGGTGCAAGTTCTTCAAAGGGTAAGAAGAAAATGTGTGATGCTTGAAGCAAGGATTTCATATGTTTATGCATACGGATTATGTTGTAAATGTAATAGCATTTTGGGACTTAAACATATTATGTATTATGTAGCAAAACCTACAAATGCTTGGTTGATATGTGGTGGATAATGTATGCTTAAAGGACTACCATTTGCATAGTTAATCATGATTAAAAGAGGATTAGAAGTTAGGGTTTTGAATTATGAAGTTTGAAAATGAAAAGTTTGACTAATTGTCAAAGTGAAGTTGGTCAAACCTCATACTTTGACCTATCATGAAACAGAGAAAATAGACTCCAAATGAGTTGATATTTTTCAGAAATATAGTTGACATTACAAGCTTTAAAACAAGCTAAGAACACTGTATTTGGAATTTTTTTTACAGAAAGTTATAGCATTCCAAAGTTTGAAGAAAATCGCTGAAAAACCTGGAAAAATTGAAAAATTACCAATTAAACAGTACATCTTTGCGCACTAAACTGTATCAATTGGGCAAGTTAATGACTAAATTAGTATTTTTTTTTCCTTATAGAGGAACTTATAAGCTTCAAATAGAAATTGGAACCACTCAATTTCGATTTTTCTAGAATTAGTTATAAATTTTCAAAGTTGGTTCGAAAAACTCTGAATAGTAACTTTCAAAAGTTGAAAGTTTAAACTTTGCATCATTTGGACTTTTTAAGTAAATTGAGGCTTCCCTTTGGTTTCAAATCAATATAAAATGAAGCTAAAGGCATGGTTAAGGTGTGTTACACAATCAGTAGGCATGAACTCTTGGGAGAGATTCGCCTTAGCGAAACCTCAAGTTCGCTGCGGCTAATATTGCGCATCAACACCAAAATTTTACTTCAGATGGAAAATAACCCGACGAGCTTTAGAGATCCGACTAGAACAGTTCATTCATGCCATTTTAGGGTAATGTCGAAGGAGGCTAAAGAGAGGCTGGAAAAGAGAGCAGAGAGGAGAGAAAGAGAGCAAGAACACACCGCATTCCAATTTTCTTCATCTTCCACACACACAAAACCCTACTCTATCCATTTCCTCACCATCCATCCATTCATAATGCCTCACTCATCTATACAGAGCTCGATTCCATCACCCATGAGGAGCTGAGCATGTCATTCCACTTGAAGATGAAGTGAGCCGGAGTTCGAAGTGCCGAAAGAAGTATTTGTTTTCAATATGTATTTACATTATAGATTACTTAGATTCCGAGTTGGTCTTTGTAATTTATGTGTAAATGCTTGGTCTCGATTGAGCCAAACTTGGATTATTGTGTATTGAGTTGTTTTGTGATTAACAAAGTAGAATGGATAAATCTTGTTGTTCTCCTCTATCATCCTAGTTGTGCTTGGTTTTAGAGTCAACAATGCATGGAGCTGATTTTGTCACTTTGTGATTTCCGTAAACACATTAAGTGGTCTTAAAGGATTTCATGAAATGAGCTCATTTCATGAGATTTCTAACCCAGCGAGTTGTTGGGGGTTTTTGATTACGAAACTTAGTGTGAAAGTTGATGCTTTACCTAATTCTTCGTGAACTATGATGGCACAATTTGTTTTCAAGAGGAAACCACCATATCACACCCTTTTCACATTCAAATCTCATTTTACTCTCTCTCACCAGAAAATACCAAAAACAAGTTTTATTTTGTAATTAGTTTAGGTACATAGCATAATTTGAATAAAAAACCAATCGCATTTTCATCACAAGCATAATCACAAGCTAAGGATTAGTGGTACGCAATAGTAGCTTCCGGAGAGAACGACCTTGGGGTTGTCACTGTGCAATCCTTGGAAATCACAATTAATATTCCTAATCCATTTTCAAGGCTAACCAATTGTTGGAAATTATGCCCTAGGGCCAATCATTGTACTTCACTCATTATTTATTTAATGTATTTTCTCCATTTAATTATCATATGTTTTGCATGTTTATTATGATAATTGCATCCATAGACGAATTATGAATATTGTTTTAAATGTCCCTGGTTGGTTGTCTATGTGGGAGTGTAGATATCGCGTGACAAAAGGGACGTGATGTGGTTGCATAAAAGGTTACGTCGTGTTAACGATCCCCATATGATTTGGGTAGTCGTAATGTCTTGCTAGAGACCGCTTGCGACTTGTGGGCTTGTGGTGAGATTAGCCCACTGCCAACTTTATATGGGCCTACAGGGTCGCACGCAAGAACAGCCCAACATAAGCTTTATTTCTAGGGTTTATTCGAATTTTAAATACATGTGTATATGTCAAAATTCGAAATTGCAGAATATTATATAAATAATATTTGTGTGTGTTAGTTTAATTTATTTAATAAATTAAATAACTAGCATCAATTTGATTTATAAAGATAAATTAAATCTGTTGGCTCATTATTTAGATTAATTAAATGGATAATATGATTTGATCAGATCAATTTAATCCAAATTAAGATTGCAAAATTCGAATTTCACTTTTTGAATTTCAAATTTGGAATTTCAAGATTAGATCTTGAATATCCTTTTGAAATCCGAATTTCAAGACTAGATCTAGAATATCTTTTGAAATCTGAATTTCAAGATTAGATCTAGAATATCTTTTGAAATATGAATTTCAAGATTAGATCTATAATATCCTTTTGAAATTTGAATTTCAAGATTAGATCTAGAATATCCTTTTGAAATTAAAATTCAAATTTTTCAATATTAATAAAATATTAAACCTTGATTATGATGCACTCTATGAGCTTTATAAATATAAGTGCTCGTGAACAGAAGAGGCATCCCATTCTGAATTTGAATTCGCTCTTGAGCCACGAAACCTTAGAGAGAGAGTGAAACAAAGAGGCGCTAGCACACTGCTATTGTTGGAGACTGTTCAAGTGGATACCGGTAGAGGGAGGCGATTGAAAGAACATTGGCTCCTCATGATCGGAAGCAAGAGCGCAGAAGGTTGTGGAGTTTGAAGAGATCCAGATGCAGAGGAAGGGACAATCTCAAAACGCAAAAGGTACGCCTTCATCTCCACGATCTAAACGCCTTTGACAGATCCGTATTTGGGATTAGAAAATTTTGAATTCCGTTGCTTGTATGTCCTAATCCCAACACCAACGACCAAAGTTTACAATTTGTGGCTTAGTCGGATCACCAGTTGTGAGCAAACATAGAGAGAATTACACCTACCAGTATGGACCCAGTTGTGGGTGACCATGGGGGCTCATTAACCTTATATTGTTGGTTGACTCTGGCCAAGTCTTCTATCGTGATAAGTTAGAGTCCATGTCAGGTGATACAAGGAGGAGTTTGGTGGAGGGATTATAGATTGTGTTGTGCTATATTAGTATACAATTTGTTACTAATTTATTCAATTGGAACTTTGTGGTATACAATTTATTCATCTCCTTGATCTAAATGCCTTTGACAGATCCGTATTTGGGATTAGAAAATTTTAAATTCCGCTGCTTGTATGTCCTAATCCCAGCAGTGGTATCAGAGCCAGGTCAATTGTGCTTTTAGATTGAGTTTGTGTGACTGGCAGTGATATATGCTTTCTTGATTTCACATGTGCATTATGACTAAGAATATGATAAAGCATATATGTTGTAAGCACTTTATCAAAAAATATATGTTGTAAGCATGTATGAATGATGTATGTGATACATAACATATGCATTTTTTTTAATTCTGTATATGATACATGATGTATGTGTTTCAAATATGTTCATATAAAGGGGTATATGTTCGTATACATATGATGTATACACAAGGGCGGTTTTCAAAACATTCGTATATGATGCGAATATGGAATACATATGATGTACTATTTTGGTCACGGGCTTACACTCTATTAAATTTAGAAGATTTTTCCACAATAAAGAAATTGGATTTAAAATTTAGCTTCTGGGGGCACTGCCCCCCGACGCGAGACCGCCGGGGGGGGGGCGCTGCCCCTCGACCCCGTATGCCTAGCGTGATTTAATCTGAGCACAATAAAAATCTTTTGTATTGTATAAATTATTGCTTATTGTGCTTTGATCTTGAATGATTAAATGGGTATGGTGAAACAACATGGATTTAGTTTTACAAGGGGTTGTAAAATTTAAATACGGCCTACATGTCTTGCCTTCCTCTAAAGATTCATGATGTACATTCTTTTCTCATCTCACTCCCCTCGTATGTTCAAACGAGGTTTCTTTCAATGTAATCTTTTAATCTTTTCTAGAATTCCTCTCATTGGCTTGGGAGGATTTAGGTTAGAACAACCATGTTGTCTCACGCTTATTATATGTTTTTGATTAGATCATTGCATAATAGTTAACTATAGTTGAATATGGTATTTGTATGAGATACAAACTGCATTATATACATATAAATTAGTTAATTTACAAAAAAAATCCTCATAATTCAATCTTAAGTCATAATGCCGCCGATTAATGAATAATTGTCAAAACCTCGATCCCACTATTGTAGGTTCCACCAAAGTGGATGCATTTGAGTTATCTTGGGAAAACAATCGTGAGTAATGGTGCTACTCACACAATTCATTATTGTCTTGACTTAATTGAGATTATCAAAACGGTTTTGGATCTCAAGGCATTAGATGGGATTAAACATGCTGATTTATATAATGACCGAATCCCATAAAATCTAAGAGTTACATATGAAATTGGTAAAGGGTTACCTACCTAAATAACTTGAATTTAAGGTCTTGCCAAAGCGGAGTTAAATTTAAGTGAAATATCAATCTTATCCCACTAATCATATTGAGGATTATTGATTTAGTGGGAGATTAATAATCTACTTTCCGTATTTTGAAATTGTATAATCATGTTCACTAGTAATACTGCTACACTATCACTGCGACCAGTCCTTCAGAAGGACAAACTCAATAGAACAAACTTTCTTGACTGGTTTAGGAACTTGATAATTGTTCTCAAGCACAAAGAGGAAAGGCAAAGGCATTGGAAAGGGTAAAGGCTTTACTGGTGAGATCAAAAGGCCACATAAACCTAAAACCAAGTCCACGCCAGATAAGGCTAAGCCTCCAAAGGATGGAGTCTGCTGTTTCTACAATGAGCCTGGTAATTGGAAAAGAATTTGCAAACTCTTCCTGGAAGATCTGAAAAAGAAAAGAAAGGATTGCGGGGCTATCTCTTAAGGTATTTATTTTATAGATTTTCATTGTTCTACTTCCTCTGCATGGGTGTCTGATACTACATGTAGTTCTCACATCTATATAAGTGTGTGGGACCTCAAGGACAGTAGAAAACTGAAAAAGGGCGAAGTGGACCTATGTGTTGGGAATAAAGCCAGAGTTGCTGCTATAACTATAGGCACTTATGAATTAGTTCTGCCCAATGGGTTTTTGTGAGTATTGAACAATTGCTTTTATGTTCCTACTTTGAGTAGTAACATTGTTTCTCTTCCTTATTTAGATAAGGAAGGTTATACTTCCATTGCAGGGAAATGAAAATGTTCTATTTATCGTAATGACAATTTTATGTTGATAGTGATCTGCGTCTTGATCATTACCTTTTAAATTTAGAACATCCTGCAAGTGGAAATATCTATAACGTAACTACTAAAAGGATTAATCAAATGATTTGAAACCAACCTACCTAAGGCATGGTTGTCTAGGCCATGTAAATAAGAAACACATTTCTAAACTCCATCAAGATGGATTTCTTAACTTATTTGTTTTTCAATCAATTGACACGCGTGAATCTTGTTTATTGGGAAAGATGACTAAGGCACCTTTATTGGGCATAGTGAGAGGGCCATTGATTTATTGGGCTTCATACATATAGATGTATGTGGACCACTAAATACACCTGCCAAAGGAGGTTACATGTACTTCATTACTTTTATAGATGATTTAGTATATATATAGTTATGTTTATCTAATGAAACATAAGTCTGAATCTTTTGAAATGTTCAAAATATTTCAAAATGAAGTGCAAAACCAACTTGGCAGGATAATTAAAAGCCTTTGATCTGATCAAGGAGCCTACTATTTGAGCCAAGAGTTTGTTGACCATCTTAGGAGTTGTGGGATAATCTCACAACTCACTCCACCAGGAACCCCACAATGGAATGGAGTTTTTGAAAGGAGGAATCGAACTCTATTAGATATGGTTCAATCTATGATAAGTCAAACAGATTTTCTACCTTCCTTTTGGGGCCATGCACTGGAAACAACTGTGTTCATACTGAATTGTTTTCCATCTGAGGCAGTTGAAAAGACACCATATGAGATATGGACCGGAAAGAAACCGAGCTTGTCTTTTCTCAAGATTTGGGGATGTGAGGTCTATGTTAAACAGCAGGCCTCCGATAAATTATCAAACAGATCCTCCAAATGCCTTTTCATGGGGTATCCCAAGGAAACAAAGGGATACTATATCTATAATCCTACCAAACACAAAGTGTTTGTTGTTCGAAACGGTGTCTTTTTAGAAAGAGAGTTCATCTCTAAAAGAACCAGTGGGAGCAAGTTGCATCTCGAAGAAGTTTGAGAATATCAAGACCACACAGAACCACAGATGGAAGATAAAGAAGACTCACAAGATGTTGTTGAGCCTCTTCAAGCAACACAAAGCCTACGGACGTCTGATAGATTATGACAACCACCTTAGAGATATGGATTTCTGGTTACTGGGAGTCATGATGTGTTGCTCATTGAACACAATGAGCCAACCACCTATCAAGAGGCCGTAGTAGGACCAAACTCAGACAAGTGGCTAGATGCCATAAAGTCTGAAATGCAATCCATGTATGATAATTAGGTATGGATCTTGATTGACCCACCTGAAGGTGTAAAAACCATTTGGTGTAAATGGGTTTTTAAAGAGAAAACCGACATGGATGGCAATATTAGTATCTTCAAGGCAAGACTGGTTGCAAAAGGATTCAACAAACTCATGGTGTTGACTATGATGAAACCTTTTCCCCAGTAGCGATGGCCAAGTCAATCAGAATCATTTTTGCCATTGCAGCATATTATAACTATGAAATATGACAGATGGACGTCAAGACAGCTTTCCTTAATGGAAATCTACTTGAGGATGTGTACATGACATAGCCTGAAGGTTTTATGCATTCAAAGGACTTTGGTAAGCTATGCAAGATTCAACGGTCTATGTATAGATTGAAGCAGGCATCACGGAGTTGGAATCATCATTTTGATGAAGTTGTCAAAGAGTTTGGCTTCATTCAAAACATGGATGAACCTTGTGTTTACAAGAAAGTCAGTGGGAGCACAGTTGTATTCGTGGTGCTTTATGTTGATGACATCCTACTCATTGGAAATGACATCCCTACCTTGCGGAGTGTCAAGTCTTGGTTAGGAAAATCCTTTTCAATGAAAGACTTATGCAAAACCACTTACATCATAGGGATTAGGATTTATAGAGATAGATCCAAGAGGCTCATAGGCTTAAGTCAGAGTACATATATAGACAAAATACTGCATAGGTTCAGTATGCTGGATTCAAAGAGAGGGTGCATACCCATGTCTCATGGCATCCTTCTCTCAAAGGATCTGTGTCCAAAAAAACCGAATCAAAGAGATCAAATGAGTAAGATTGCATATGCCTCAGCTATTGGATCCATTATGTATGCCATGTTATGTACTAGACCTGATGTCTCATTCGCCTTAAGTATGACTAGTAGGTACCAGCAAGATCCAGGTGAGGGTCATTGGACTGCTGACAAGAATATCCTTAAGTACTTTAGAAGGACTAAGGATTTATTCTTGGTATACGGTGGTTTGGATGATAAACTCAGTGTAACTGGTTACACAGATGCGAGTTTCCAAACTAACTAAGATGACTCTAGATCATAGTTAGGATTCGTATTCCTGTTGAATGGTGAGGCAATAAGCTGGAGGAGCTCTAAGCAAAGTACAATAGCTGATTCTACAGCGGAAGCCGAGAATATAGCAGCATCAGATGCAGCTAAAGAAGCCGTTTGGATAAAATAGTTCATTACAGAACTAGGGGTGGTCCCTACCATCTCAATCCAAGGGATTTGTTCTGTTACAATAATGGTACTATTGCACAGGCAAGCATATACTCAGGCTATTTCACCTTATCATAGTAATTAATGATAGAGGTGATATCAAAATATGCAATGTATTTGGAGAAGACAATGTTGCTGATCCTCTTAACAAACTGCTTGCACAAACGAAACATGAAAGTCATGTTAGGACAATGGGAATTTGACAAATCAATGATTGTACCTAGTACAAGTGGGAGGATGTTGGAAATTGTGCCTTAGGGCCAATCATTGTACTTCACACATTATTTATTTAATGTATTTTCTCCATTTAATTATCATATGTTTTACATGTTTATTATGACAATTGCATCCATAGATGAATTATGAATATTGGCTTAAATGTCCCTAGTTGGTTGTCTATGTGGGAGCGTAGATAAGATAAGATCAGTATGACTTTGATAAGGTATGGAGATACGAGTCAAAGTCATACGCACTTGTAAGAGTACAAGGTGATGGACCGACCCGCTATGAGAAAGCTGCATGGATTAAGCATTAGCTTATCTCATATGTAATCATGTCACAATGCCTTTTGACCTGAGATCATCATGGATTCCTGCATGAAAGTCACTAAGCTTTGACCTAGTCAAAAGTCACCTTTGACCGTGTGATGATAAAGGCTATAATCGGGCTTAAGGGTTTTAATATGGAGGAATGTGAGTGATCAAGATGGGATTTGTCCCTCACATTAGTTGAGAGATATTACTGGGCCTCTTGATGAGTGAGTATGAGAAATGTATGGCCATGTTGTAACGAAAAGGGGTTTTCGTTTCTTTGATCAGACTACTCAGGGATCAAGAAAGTAATGGTCGGGAATAGGAGGATGATATCATCCATGCCTCATCCTTGACCGAGATATTGCGTGACAAAAGGGACGTGATGTGGTTGCATAAAAGGTTACGTCGTGACAAAAGGGATGTGATATGATTTGGATAGTCGTAATATCTTGCTAGAGACCGCTTGCGACTTGTGGGCTTGTGGTGAGATTAGCCCACTGCCAACTTTATATGGGCCTATAGGGTCGCACGCAAGAACATCCCAATATAAGCTTTATTTCTAGGGTTTATTCGAATTTTAAATATATGTGTATATATGTCGAAATTCGAAATTGCACAATATTATATAAATAATATTTGTGCGTGTTAGTTTAATTTATTTGATAAATTAAATAATTAGCATCAATTTGATTTATTAAGATAAATTAAATCTGTTGGCTCATTATTTGGATTAATTAAATGGATATGATTTAATCAGATCAATTTAATCCAAATTAAGATTGCAAAATTCAAATTTCACGTTTTGAATTTCAAATTTCGAATTTCAAGATTAGATCTAGAATATCTTTTGAAATCTGAATTTTAAGATTAGATCTAGAATATCCTTTTGAAATTTGAATTTCAAGATTAGATCTAGAATATCCTTTTGAAATTAAAATTCGAATTTTTCAATATTAATAAAATATTAATCCTTGATTATGATGCACTCTATGAGCTTTATAAATATAAGTGCTCGTGAACAGAAGAGGCATCCCATTTTGAATTTGAATTCACTCTTGAGCCACAAAACCCTAGAGAGAGAGAGTGAAACAAAGAGGCGCTAGCACGTTGCTATTGCTGGAGAATGTTTGCGTGGATACCGGTAGAGGGAGGCGATTGAAAGAATGTTGGCTCCTCGTGATCGAAAGCAAGAGTGCAGAAGGTTGTGGAGTTTGAAGAGATCCAGACCTAGAGGAAGTGACAATCTCGAAATGCAAAAGGTACGCCTTCATCTCCTTGATCTAAATGCCTTTGACAGATCTGTATTTAGGATTAGAAAATTTTAAATTCCGCTGCTTGTATTTCCTAATCCCAACACCAACGACCTAAGTTTACAATTTATGGCTTAGTCGGATCACCAGTTGTGGGCAACCATAGAGAGAATTACACCTTCCAGTCATGGACCTAGTTGTGGGCGACCATGGGGGCTCATTAACCTTATATTGATGTTTGACTCTGGCCACGTCTTCTATCTTGATAAGTTAGAGTCCATGTCAGGTGATACGAGTTTGGTGGAGGGATTATAGATTGTGTTGTGCTATATTGGTATACACAATTTGTTACTAATTTATTCAATTGGAACTTTGTCATTCTATCATCTTCTTTATCTAGAGTATATCTTTATGTTTGGTATCTATATGATTATCAAGTACCCCTTTGGTTTATAAATGTTATCAATAGAATGTTAAAAATTATCCTTACTTTACCTTTTATAACCCTTATTGAATATTTGATAAATTATTTGTTGGCTACTGGGACTTTATGTCTCATCCGGTGGTTTTAACATTTTCAGGAGAGGGCCCCAGTATTGGTAAATGGGAAGCAAAAGTGATGCAAACCCAATAGGGAAAGATCCAAAGAACCCACAGCCAATCCGAATATACGCACCCCAAGAATGCTAAACAAAGGTTGACGATCCACTTGAACCCTTGAGCACAGAAGAATAAGGACCCGAAGTGTTGGAAGACGCCACAAGGTTGATCAAGCCTTGATAAGTCGTTAGTTCAATAAAGAACCCTATAGAGAATCCTCTCTCAAGAAGCAACTTGCATAATGCAAAGTTTATAATAATCTTCAATCTAAATTGTCTGCTTCAGAATGTGCATCATAATGTATTTATAAAGGTTACATTATGAAATTCTAAAGGATAAAATGCAATCTAAAATCTAGGAAGATAAAATTCAAATTTCAAAATAGTATCTATCCTAAAATCTAGATAGATACTATCCTAAAAATCTAGATAGATACTATCCTAAAATCTAGCTAATTTGAAATTCAAATTACAAATTTTCGCATAAATTAAATAAGCAATAACTAATCAGAATTTTAGGCCCAAAATGTGATTATTTAGGCAAGAATGAGTCCTCCTATGTATAGCCCATGGTCCAAGCCC
>JANTPZ010144818.1:1723-17729 GCA_025593235.1 Vachellia pachyceras | reverse complement strand
AAAGTTACCAAATGAACAGTGATTTTCATGGAATTAACTGTATCGATTGGGCAAGTTTTGGAACTAGTGAGTATTTTTCCCTTATAGATCACTTAATAAGCTTCAAATAGAAATTTGAACCACTCAATTTGGATGTTTCTAGAATTAGTTATGATTTTTCAAAGTTGGGCCAGAAATCTGGAAATTGACCAAATGAACAGTACACGTTTTTTGAAAATTTCAAGTTCACTTCTTTTGTCAATTTAAGTTCTCCAAGGCCCTAAAGTGGTTCATTAGTAATCTAATATGATGTTTATAAGGGAAAATAAGGAGTGTTACACGCTGCCCCTCAACCCCGTATGCGTAGCGCAATATAATCCAAACGCAATAAGAATCATTTGTATTGCATAAATTGTTGCTTATTGTGATTTGATCTTGAATGATTGAATGGGTATGGTGAAGCAACATAGCTTTAGTTTTACAAAGGATTGTAAAATTTAAATATGACCTGCATGTCATGCCTTCCTCTAAAGAGTTTTGATGTACATTCTTCTCTCATCTCACTCCCCTCGTATGTTCAAACTAGGTTTCTTTCGATGTAATCTTCTATCTTTTCTAGAATTCCTCTCATTGGCTTGGGAGGATTTAGGTTAGGACAGCCATGTTGTCTCACGTTTATTATATGCTTTTGATTAGATCATTGCATGATAGTTTACGATCACTGAATATGGTATTGTATGAGATGCAACAACAACCCGTATTGTATTCGTAAGATTAATTCGTTAAACCCTCCAAATGAATCTTAAGTCATAATGCCGTCAATTAATGAATAGTTGTCAAAACCTCGATCGTTCAGATGTATGTTCCACCAAAGTGGATGCATTCGAATTATCTTGGGAAGACAATGTGAGTAATAGTGCTACTCACCCATTTCATTATTGTTTTGACTTAATTGAGATTATCAAAATGGTTTTGGATCTCAAGGCATTAGATGGGATTAAACATGCCGGGTCATATGATGATCGAATCCCATAAAACCTAAGAGTTACATATGATGTAATTGGTAAAGGGTTACCTACCTAAATAACTTGAATTTAATGTCTTGCCAAAGCGGAGTTAAGTTTAAGTGAAATATGGATCTTAGCCCACTAATTATATTGATGGTTATTAATTTAGTGGGAGATTATTAATAAGCTTTGCATATTTTTGAAATTGTAGAATCATGATGACTACTAATACTACTACACTACCACTGCGATCGGTCCTTGAGAAAGAAAAACTCAATGGGACAAACTTTCTTGACTGGTTCAGAAACTTGAGAATCGTTCTCAAGCACGAAAGAAAGGCTTATGTCCTTGATCGGCCCATTCCTGATGAGCCTGCAGCCAATGCTCCCAGAGCTCATAGAGATGCTTACGTGAAGCATAAGGATGACTCTGTTGATGTGGGATGCCTTACGCTAGCCACCATGGTTCCAGAGATCCAAAAGGACCTAGAACATATGGAGGCATATGAGATGATTGTTCATCTTAAGGAAATGTTCCAGCAACTGGTAAGGCAGGAAAGGTATGAGACCACGAAGGCCTTACATTCCTGCAAGATGGCTGAAGGTACATCAGTTAGCTCTCATATGTTAAAAATGAAGGGCTATATTGATCACCTTGAGAGGCTAGGATTTCCAATGAGTTAGGAGTTAGCTACAGATTTAATCTTAAACTCACTCCCTGACAGTTATGACCAGTTTGTCATGAATTACAACATGAACAACATGGAGAAATCCATTTCTGAACTGTATGGGATGCTCAAAACAGCTGAACAGAGCATCAAGAAAAGGCCTAGCACTGTTTTGATCGTTCAGAAAGGAAAGGGCATGAAAAGGAAAGGCAAAGGAAATGGGAAGGGTAAAGGCTTTGCTGGTAAGACCAGAAAGCCAAATAAACCTGAAACCAAGTCCACGCCTAATAAGGTTAAGCCTCTAAAGGAAGGAGTTTGCTATTTCTGCAATGAACCTGGTCATTGGAAAAGAAATTGCAAACTCTTCCTAGAAGATCTGAAAAAGAAAAGGAAGGATAGCGGGGCTATCTCTTCAGGTATTTATGTTATAGATATTCATTTTTCTACTTCCTCTGCATGGGTATTGGATACTGCATGTGGTTCTCACATCTGTACAAATGTGCAGGGTCTCAAGGACAGTAGAAAATTGAAGAAGGGCGAAGTGGACCTACGCGTTGGGAATAAAGCAAGAGTTGCTGCTCTAGCTGTAGGCACTTATGAATTAGTTCTGCCCAGTGGGCTTTTGTTGGTTTTGAACAATTGCTTTTATGTTCCTGCTTTGAGTAGTAACATTGTTTCTCTTTCTTATTTGGATAAGGAAGGTTATACTTCCATTGACGGGAATGGCAAATGTTCTATTTATCGTAATGACATTTTTTATGCTGATGGTGATCTGCATCTTGATCATTACCTTTTAAATTTAGAACATCCTGCAAGTGGAAATATCTATAACATAACTGCTAAAAGGATTAAATCAAACGATTTGAATCCAACCTACTTGTGGCATTGTCGTCTAGGCCATATAAATGAGAAACGCATTTCTAAACTCCATCAAGATGGATTTCTTAACTCATTTGATTTTCAATCAATTGACACTTGTGAATCTTGTTTATTGGGAAAGATGACTAAGGCACCTTTTACTGGGCATAGTGAGAGGGCCACTGATTTATTGGGCCTCATACATGCAGATGTATGTGGGCCACTAAATACGCCTGCCAAAGGAGGTTATTTGTACTTCATTACTTTTATAGATGATTTCAGTAGATATAGTTATGTCTATCTAATGAAACATAAATCTGAATCTTTTGAAATGTTCAAAATATTCCAAAATGAAGTGCAAAACGAACTTCGCAAGACAATTAAGGGCCTTCGATCTGATCGAGAAGGCGAATATTTGAGCCAAGAGTTTGTTGACCATCTTAGGAGTTGTGGGATAATCTCACAACTCACTCCTCCAGGAACCCCACAATTGAATGGAGTTTCTGAAAGGAGGAATCGAACTCTATTAGATATGGTTTGATCTATGATGAGTCGAACAGATCTTCCACCTTCCTTTTGGGGGCATGCACTGGAAACAACTGCATTCACACTAAATCGTGTTCCATCTAAGGCAGTTGAAAAGACACCATATGAGATATGGACTGGAAAGAAACTGAGCTTGTCTTTTCTCAAGATTTAGGGATGTGAGGTCTATGTTAAATAGCAGGCCTCTGAGAAATTATCAAACAGATCCTCCAAATGCCTTTTTGTGGGGTATCCGAAGGAAACGAAGGGATACTATGTCTATCTTCCCACCGAACACAAAGTGTTTGTTGTTCGAAACGGTGTCTTTTTAGAAAGAGAGTTCATCTCTAAAAGAATAAGTGGGAGCAAGATTAATCTCGAAGAAGTTCGAGAATCTCAAGACACCACAGAATCACAGATGGAAGACAGAGAGGACTCACAAGATGTTGTTGAGCCTCTTCAAGTAACACAAGGCCTACGAAGGTCTGATAGATCACGACAACCACCTCAGAGATATGGATTTCTGGTTACTGGGAGTCATGATGTGTTGCTCAATGAACACAATGAGCCAACCACCTATCAAGAGGCCATAGTAGGACCAAACTCTGACAAGTGGCTAGATGCCATGAAGTTTGAAATACAATCCATGTATGATAATCAGGTATGGACCTTGATTGACCCACCTGAAGGTGTAAAAACCATTGGGTGCAAATGGGGTTTTAAAGAGAAAACCGACATGGATGGCAAAGTCAGTGTCTTCAAGGCAAGACTGGTTGCAAAAGGAACTACTGGATTGATCTCTTTTATCCAATGACCATATTATCCTTGGTATTTATACCTAATGACATTTATGTCCCTGGCTTACATCCTTAAAAATCTCAAAGCCTTAGGACTAAATTGACCAAGGTCCCTTTGGTCCATTAACATCTTCTCTTCTTGTACTTTTATTTCTGGGCCTTATCTCATCTCTTAACTAACGATTTGGCCTCTATGTTAGTTTACAGAAAAGGGTGGATATTACACCGTGTGTCTCTTGCCTGTTTCGGTCAAAAGGGAGAATGAGGACTGTTCAATGGATCAAAATTGCATGGAAACATACTCTATAGCTTAGTTTTGCATGATGATTCTAGTAATGTGGTTCATTCTTGAAAATTCATCCATTTCCATAAAAAAGGAGGCACCGTGTGTTTCTTGCATGTTTCGGTCAAAAGGGAGAATAAAGATTGTTCAATGGATGAGAATTGCATGGAAATTTCCTCTCATGCTCAGTTTTGCGTGAGGATTCAAGAAATTTGTTTAGTTCTTGAATATTCATCAATTTCGATCATAAAGGAGTCACGTGTTTCTTGCCTGTTTAGGTCAAGAAGGGAGAATGAAGACTGTTCAATGGATTAGAATTGCATGGAAACTTCCTCTCTAGCTCTGGCTTGCATGAGGATTCCAGAAATGTGGTTAGTTCTTGAATATTCTTCCATTTCAATCAAAAAGGACGCCCCATGTGTTTCTGGCATGTTTCTTTCAAAAGGGATAATGAAGAATGTTCAATGTATTAGAATTGCATGGAAAATGCCTCTCTTACTCACTATTGCATGAGGATTTCAGAAATGTGGTTAGTTCTTGAATATTCATCCATTTCCATAAAAAAGGATGCACCGTGTGTTTCTGGCATGTTTCGGTAAAAAGAGAGAATAAAGAATGTTCAATGGATGAAATTGCATGGAAACATCCTCTCTAGCTTAGTTTTGCATGACGATTCTAGTAATGTTGTTTGTTCTTGAAAATTTAAACATTTCCATCAAAAAGGAGCCACTGTGCGTTTCTGGCCTGAAACGAGCAAAAGGGAGAATGAAGATTGTTCAATGGATTAGTATTGCATGGAAACTTGCTCTCTTGCTCAGTTTTGCATGAGGATTCCAGAAATGTGGTTAGTTGTTGAAAATTTATCTAATTCCATCAAAAAGGAGGCACCGTATGTTTCTGGCCTGTTTCGGTCAAAAGGGTTGAATGGAGAATGTTCAATGGATGAGAATTCATTGGAAACTTCCTCTCATGCTCAATTTTGTGTGAGGATTCAAGAAATGTGGTTAGTTCTTGAATATTCATCAATTTCCATGATAAAGGAGGCACGGTGTGTTTCTGGCCTGTTTCGGTCAAAAAGGGAGAATGAAGAATGTTCAATGGATAAGAATTGTGTGGAAAAATCCTCTGAAGCTTAGATTTCCATATGGTTTAATGTGGATCGTTCTTGAAAATTCAAACATTTCCATCAAAAAGGAGCCACCGTGTGTTTCTGGCCTTTTTCGGTCAAATGGGAGAAGGAAAACTGTTCAATATCTCAAAATTGCATGGAAAATTCCACTCTTGGTCAGTTTGGATGAGGATTACAGAAATGTGGTTAGTTCTTGAATGTTCATCCGTTTCCATCAAATAGGAAGCACCGTGTGTCTCCAGCCTGTATCGTTCAAAAGGAGAATGAAGAATGTTCAATGGCTTAGAATTGCATGGAAACTTCCTCTCTAGCTCAGTTTTGCATGAGGATTCCAGTAATGTGGTTCGTTCTTGAAAATTCAAACATTTCCTTCAAAAAGAAGCCACCGTTTGTTTATGGGCTATTTCGGTTAAAAGGGAGAATGAAGATTGTTCAATGGATGAGAATTGCATGGAAACTTCCTCTCATGCTTAGTTTTGCATGAGCATTTAAGAAATGTGGTTAGCCCTTGAATATTCATCAATTTCCATCATAAAGGAGGCACGGTGTGTTTTTGGTCTGTTTCGGTCAAAAAGGGAGAATGAAGACTATTTAATAGATTAGAATTGCATGGAAACTTCCTCTCTTGCTCAGTTTTGCATCAGGATTTCAGAAATGTGGTTAGTTCTTGAATATTCATCAATTTCCATAAAAAAGGACGCACCGTGTGTTTTTGGCCTGTTTCTTTCAAAAGGGAGAATGAAGAATGTTCAATGGATTAGAATTGTATGGAAACGACCTCTCTTGCTCAGTATTGCATGATGATTCCAGAAATGTGCTTAGTTCTTGAATATTCATCCATTTCCATCAAGAAGGAGGCACCCCTGTGTTTCTAGCATGTTTCGGTCAAAAGGGAGAATGAAGACTGTTCAATGGCTCATAATTGCAAGGAAACTTCCTCTCTTGCTCAGTTTTGCGTGAGGATTCCAGAAATGTGGTTAGTTCTTGAATATTCATCCATTTCCATAAAAAAGGACGCATTGTGTGTTTCTGGCCTGTTTCTTTCAAAAGGGAGAATGAAGAATGTTCAATGGATTAGAATTGTATGGAAACGACCTCTCTTGCTCAGTATTGCATGAGGGTTCCAGAAATGTGCTTAGTTCTTGAATATTCATCCATTTCCATCAAAAAGGAGGCACCCTTGTGTTTCTAGCATGTTTCGGTCAAAAGGGAGAATGAAGACTGTTCAATGGCTCAGAATTGCAAGGAAACTTCCTCTCTTGCTCAGTTTTGCGTGAGGATTCCAGAAATGTGGTTAATTCTTGGAAATTCATCCATTTCCATAAAAAAGGAGGCACCGTGTGTTTCTATCATATTTCGGTCAAAATGGAGAATGAATACTGTTGAATGGATCAGAATTGCATGGAACATCCTCTGTCGCTCAGTTTTGCATGTGGTCTCCAGTAATGTGGTTCGTTCTTGAAAATTCAAACATTTCCATAAAAAAGGAGCCACCGTGTGTTTATGGCCTGTTTCGGTCTAAAGGGAGGATAAAGATTGTCCAATGTCTCAGAATTGCATGGAAACTTCCTTTCTTTCTTAGTTTTGCTTGAGGATACCATAAATGTGGTTAGTTCTTGAAAATTCATCTGTTTCCATCAAATAGGAGCTACCGTGTGTTTCTGGCCTGTATCGTTCAAAAGGGAGAATGAAGACTGTTCAATGAGCTGTTATTGCCACTTTTAAGGAGCCAATGAGAGCTAAGCAAATGTCCATAGGTGGCAACATCTTAAACCCTTAAGACTAAACTTAGTAAGTTTTCATCCTAACCATTCATCTTTTCTTAAGCATTTTATAAAAGTCTTCTTCTCTCTATTTCCCACCCCATTTAGTCGACTTTCTTGGGCAGAAATATGAGAGCAAGAAGGCGCCATTTTCACCATGGAAGAGAAGAGAAAAATCTTCCAAAATTCCAAGGTAAAAAGCTTAGCTACTTAAAGCTATACATAATATTGCTCCTTGTGCTCTCCTCTACCAACCATGGATTGAAATTTTGATTTGGTCCCTCTTTTTCAAGTTTGGATACTTAGGGTTCTTGAGAGCAAAGTGAGAAAGAGAGGGATTTAGAGCCATTAATTTGTTGCAATAGTCTCCTTAAGTTGTAAGGAGCATGTTGATGTATATATTGTCGTTGATTGAGTTTGTTTTTGAATTTTGTAAATTTTGGGAATCATGAACATTTAGGAGAGGTGCTGCCCAATTTTCCACTTGATGTGAGAGAGTTAAAATCAAGCTATACCATCCATAAATATGAGTTTGGAATCAAGAATAAGATGGTATAAGGTTGAAAGTTGAAAAGTTCATGTTGTTGATTGTTTGGGAAACCTCTCGGCCATGGCTGGAAAATAGGGAAGGAGTGTTATTTTGATAATTTTGATGCTTCCAATGGATTCAAAATGAGTTTTTGTGTAGGGTAAAAGAGACCCCAAGTTTAGTGAAGCATTGGAAAAGTTTAGACACAAGTTTAGGGTTTTAAGACTTATAAAGATTAAGGGGATGGTTAAAGGAAATTTACATTGGTTTTTGCCTTGGAAATGGCTTGTAATTGATGGCCATAATGTTGTCAATTGTGTAGGCAAAAGTTTGGTGAAAGGAATTAATTTCACAAGTCATCAAGAGAGCTTTCAAGTTGAGGAGAATTTAAAAGCTCAAGGTAGCAAGACCATCTAACTCTAATATCTAAATTGTTATGAAAATTCTTTTGAATGATGCATGACTTGTTTTGAACTTTATGATGATGAAAGTGTGGATATGTGCATGTTCATGCTATGGCCATATGCATTTATGTGTTTCATGTTGCACTTTATTATTCCACATTCACATGAAAATTTGTCATGCATTTCATGAAGTATGTTAGATAGTTTTGCTATTGGGATTTCCAAAAATCTCACTCTCCCCCACTAACAATTTTTAGGTGGAGGATCATCAAAGGGTAAGGAGAAAGTGCATGATACTTGAAGCAAAGTTTGATATGTATTGATGTGGATTTTGTTGTAAATCTTGTGATATTTTGTTTAAAGATTGTAATATGACATGTAAATTTAACTCATGCATGTATGATGGACTCATGGTAACTAATATATGCCCTAAGAATGCCTAATTACATTGGTTATTAGGATCAAGGAAGGTTTAGAAATCAATATGTTGAGTTATTAAGTGGTAAAATTGTTAGAAGCGAAGTTGGTCAAACCTCATACTTTGACCTGCGAGAAATAGAGCAAATGAACTCCAAATGAGTTGAAATTTTTCAGAAACATATCTCACATTGCAAGATTTAAAACAAGCCAAAGAACACTGAATTTGGAGGTTTCTACAGAAAGTTATGATGTTCCAAAGTTTGAGGAAAATCATTGAAAAACCCAGAAAAATGAAAAATTGCCAAATGAACAGTACATTTTTACGTATTAAACTGTATCAATTGGGCAAGCTAATGACTCAATGAGTATTTTTCCTTTATAGAGGATCTTATAAGCTTCAAATAGAAATTGGAAGCACTCAATTTCTATTTTTCTAGAATTAGTTATGAATTTTCAAAGTTGATCCGAAAAATTGTGAATAGTAACTTTCAAAAGTTGAAAGTTTTCAATTCGAACCTTTTGGACTTTTTTATCAAATTGAGGCTTCCCTTTGATTTCAAATTAATATAAAAAAGAAGCTAAAGGCAAGGTTATGGTGTGTTACAACAAGTTTAGGGAAGCATTAGAAAACATTAAAGCCAAGTTTAAAGTCTTAAGGCTTATAAAGTTCAAGGGGATGATTAAGGGAGATTTACATTGATTTTTGCCTTGGAAATGGCTTGTAAATGGCTTGTGTTTGATGGCCATAATGTTGTCAATTGTGTAGGTAAGAGTTTGGTGCAAGAGAGTAATTTCCAAAGTGATCAAGAGAGCATCCAAGTTAAGGAGAATTAAGAGCTAAAGGTAGCAAGACCATCTAACTCTAATTTAAGTTATTATGAAAATTCTTTTGAATGATGCATGACTTGATTTGAAATTTATGATGATGAAAGTGTGGATGTGTGCATGTTCATGCTATGGCCATATGCATTTATGTGTTTCATGTTGCACTTTTATTTATCCACATTTATATAGAAAGTTGTCATACATTTTATGAAGTATGTTAGATAGTTTTGCTATTGGGATTTTCAAAAATCTCATTCTCCCCCACTAACCATTTTTAGGTGGTAGCTCATCAAAGGGTAAGGAGAAAGTGAATGATGCTTGAAGCAAGATTTATGTGTTTATGATCATGGTTTGGTAATGTAACTTAATGTTATTTTGATTAAAGATTGGTATGTAATATGTAACCTAAACTCATGCAAGTTTGGTTGCCATGAAGTAGTTAATATATGCTTTAAGAATTCTCAATTGCATGGTTGATCATGAAAAAAAGAGGCCTAGAAGTTAGCATGTCAAATTATGAAGTTAGAAAGTAACAAGTTTGACTAGTTGGTAAATGTAAAGTTGGTCAAACCCCATACTTTGACCTATTGTGAAACAGGGCAAATCGACTCCAAATGAGTTGAAATTTTCCAGCAAAAATAGTTCCCATTACAAGCTTTAAAACAAGCCAAAGAACACTAGATTTTGATTTTTTGTACAAAAGGTTATGGCATTTCAAAAGTTGAAGAAAATCAAGAAAAACCTGGGAAAATTGAAAAATTACCAATTGAACAGTACATCTTTGCGCATTAAACTGTATCAATTGGGCAAGCTAATGACCCAATGAGTATTTTTTCCTTATAGAGGAACTTATAAGCTTCAAATATAAATTTGAACCACTTAATTTCAATTTTTCTAGAATTAGTTATGAAGTTTCAAAGTTGGTCCAAAAAGCTGTGAATAGTAACTTTGAAAACTTGAAAGTTTTTATTTTGATTCTTTTGGACCTTGTAAGCTATTTGAGGCTTCACTTTGGTTCCAAATAAATATAAATGGAATCTAATAAGGTTAATAAGGTGTGTTACACTAACCAAACCGGTTACCATTCGATTACTTCTACCGATTACACTTTTTACCGGTAACCGAAATTTTATTCAGGTAAATTTTTCTTTACTTTCCTGGAGATCTTTTATTCCTCTTTAAATCTCCATAATTCATTTACTGATATGATTAAATATTTCACCAAAAATATCCCTGAAATTCGTCCAAAAATAATAGGGTAGTTTTATCCTGTCGAAAATCCCTGAAAAGCGTACTTCCAACGGGCAAATAACTTTTAGGGCATTAAAAATTTCTATAATTTTCACTGATACTCTAGCCCTTTTCCTTTCATCAAATTGCCCTCCTGATTGTCCAAAATTAATTTTTGAATAAAATTATATTTTCAGGATTTTCGGGCTTTTTTTCATTAAAATCGGGAAATTCGCCTCAATCGTATATTGGGCAATAATTTATTAATTACTATAAAATTCACTTTATTTTCTTGTGCCCTGAACTCAACTGATTGAGGTCTCCTGGCACCTCAAATAATTATTTTTCGGCCGATTTACCTTCAAAATTCTATAAACAGAGATCTAAGCCGTATTTTGAAAATATGTCAAATCTCAGTTAAACAGTGAGTTCTACTCTATCTTTTGGGAATTTGTGATTTTTTCTGATAGTTTGGTCAACTGTTTGACTTTTTGACTTTGTCAAATGACCAAAATGCCCTTACATTGTCTAACTTTTCGTAATTCCCATTTTGCCATTGACTTTTCGCCCTTGATCTTTTCATGTAATGACATCTGGGTCCTTCCTAGAAGGTTACCCATCCTTACACTGCTCCAGGGTGAGCACGCTTAACTGCGGAGTTCTCGTAAAATTACTCCCGTTGAGCCAGGTCTGACTTTGGGTTATTCAGCCCATCGGCATCATCTTTTTCCGTACTTTCTATCTGTGGGCTCAAAGTCAACTTTTGACACTGGTTTGACCCTTTTTATCCAATGACCATATTACCCTTGGTCTTTATACTTAATGACATTTATGTCCCTGGCTTACATTCTTAGTAATTTCAAAGCCTTATGACTAAATTGACCAGGGTCTCTTTGGTCCATTAACATCTTCCCTTGTTGTACTTTTATTTCTCAGCCTTATCTTATCTTATAATTATCAGTTTGACCTATATTTCAATTTACAGAAAAAGGTGGATATTACACAATCCTAGGACACTTTCCCATAATTAAGCATAATAAAATCATGTATTTTCCTTCATGAACAGTGCTGTGTGAACAGTAACATCGTACTAAAATTTCATACAACAACCAAACCAAACCAATATATACACCAAACTACTCCTTCAATCACAATGAGTAACTTGCAACCTTTGATTTCCTCTAAATCCCTCTCTTTCTCACTTTTACCATCATGAACCCTAACTTTCAATCTTGAGAAAGAGGGGTTTAATCAAGAAATTAATTCATGAAAAATGTAGAGAAGGTTGCAAGGATTAAGAAAATGTATAGGCTTGGTTGGTTTAGCTTCTTACCTTGTGAATTCTTAAAACTTTCTTCCTCTTGCTCAAGCTTCCATAGCTTCTTCTCTTCTCCATTTTGGGGCTGAAATGTCGTGAAGAATGGCTGGAGAAAGGGCCAAAAATCTGACTTCATAAATATCCCTTAATTGTAATAAAAGGCTAGGATTTAATCTTAACTTAAAATCTTGATCTAATGGTCTCATATTAAGCCACCACCTTGACATTTTCTTACTTCTAATTGGTCTTCATAAAGTTGTCATTATTGGTTGCACATGGGGCTAAAAATCAGGTTGGAACCTTGGTTACACTAACCAAACCAATTACCATTAGGTTACTTCTACCGATTACAACTTTCACCGGTAAAAGTAACTTAACTCCAGTAAATTTTTCTCTGTCCTTCTGGAGATATTTTATTCCTCTTTTAATCTCTATAATTCATTTACTAATATGGCAAAATATTTCTTCAAAAATATCCCTGAAATTCGTTAAAAAATAATAGGCTAATTTTATTCTGCCGAGAATCCCCAAAAACGTATTTCCGACGGGCAATTAACTTTTGGGGCATTAAAATTTTCTATAATTTTTTACTGATACTCTAGCCCTTTTCCTTTCCTCAATTTGCCCTTCGGATTGTCTAAAAATAATTTTTGAATCAAATTATATTTTCAGTGTTTTTGGACATTTTTCCTTTAAATTGGGAAATTCGCTTCAATCGTATATTGGGTAATAATTTTATTAATTACTATAAAATTCACTTTATTTTCCTGTGCTCTGAACTCAACTGATTGAGGTCTCCTGGCACCTCAAATAATTATTTTCTTCCGATTTACCTTAAAAATTCTCTAAACAAAGATCTAGGCCGCATTTTGACAATCTGTCAAATCTCAGTTAATCAGTGAGTTCTGCTTTATCTTTGGGCATCTGTGAATTTTTCTGGTATTTTGGTCAACATTTGACTTTTTCACTTTGACTTTGACTTTAACTTTGTCAAATGACCAAAATGCCTTACACTTCTCTTAATGACCAAAATGCCATACCTCTGTCTAACTTATCGTAATTCCCATTTTGCCCTTGACTTTTTCGCACCCGGTCTTTTGTGTAATGACCTTTGGGTCCTTCCAGAAGGTCACCCATCCTTACACTACTCAGAATTTTATGTAAACATCCTCTCTTGATCATGTTTGCATGAGGATTCCAGAAATGTGGTTAGTTCATGAAAATTCATCCATTTCCATAAAAAAGGAGCCACCGTGTGTTTCTGGCCTGTTTCGGTCAAAAGGGAGAATGAAGACTATTCGATGCCTAGAAAAGCATGGAAACTTCCTCTCTTGCTCAGTTTTGCATTAGGATTCCAGAAATGTGGTTAGTTCTTAAAAATTCATTCGTATCCATCAAATTGGAGCCATTGTGTGTTTCTAGAATTTATCACTCAAAAGGGAAAATGTAGACTGTTCCATGGCTCAGAATTGCATGGAAACTTCCTCTCTTGCTCAGTTTTCCGTGAGGATTCCTGAAATGTGGTTAGTTCTTTAAAATTCAACCGTTTACATAAAAAGGAGCCACCGTGTGTTTCCGGCCTTTATCGCTAAAAGGGAGAATCAAGACTGTTCCATGGCTCAGAATTGCATGAAAACTTCCACTCTTGCTCAGGCTTGCATGAGGATTCAAAAAATGTGGTTTGTTCATGAAAATTCATCCATTTCCATAAAAAAGGAGCTATCGAGTGTTTCTAGCCTGTATCATTCAAAATGGAGAATGATGAATGTTTAATGGCTCAGAATTGCATGGAAACTTCCTCTCTTAATCAGTTTTGCACGAGGATTCCAGAAATGTGGTTAGTTCATGAAAATTCGTCTGTTTCCATTAAATAGGAGCCACCGTGTGTTTCTGGCATGTATCGTTCAAAAGGGAGAATGAAGAATGTTCGATGCCTCAGAATTGCATGGAAACTTTCTCTCTTGCTCAGTTTTGCATGAGGATTCCAGAAATGTGGTTAGTTCTTGAAAATTCATCCGTTTCCATCAAATAGGAGCCACCATGTGTTTCCGTCCTTTATCGCTCAAAGGGAGAATGAAGATTGTTCCATGGCTCAGAATTGCATGGAAACTTCCACTCTTACCCAGTTTTGTATGAGGATTCGAGAAATGTGGTTATTTCTTGAAAATTCATCCCTTTCGATCAAATAGGAGCCATCGTATGTTTCTAGCCTTTATCGCTCAAAAGGGAGAATGAAGACTGTTCCATAACTAAGAATTACATGGAAACGTCCTCTCTTGCTTAGTTTTACATTAGGATTCGAGAAATGTGGTTAGTTCTTGAAAATTCATCGCTTTCTATCAAATACATGCAACCGTGTGTTTTCGTCCTTTATTGCTCAAAAGGGAGAATGAAGACTGTTCCATGGCTCAGAATTGCATGGAAACTTCCTCTCTTCCTCAGGTTTGCATGACGATTCCTGAAATGTGGTTAGTTCATGAAAATTCATCTATTTCCATCAAAAAGGAGCCACCGAGTGTTTCTGGACTTTATCATTCAAAAGGGAGAATGAAGGTTGTTCAATGGCTCAGAATTGCATGGAAACTTCCTCTCTTCTCAGTTTTGCATGAGGATTCAAGAAATGTGGTTAGTTCTTGAAAATTCATCCCTTTCTATCAAATACAAGATACCGTATGTTTCCGGCCTTTATCGCTAAAAATGGAGAATGAAGACTGTTTCATGACTCATAATAGCATGGAAACTTCCTCTTTTGCTCAGTTTTGCATGAGGATTCTAGAAATGTGGTTAGTTCTTGAAAATTCATCCATTTCAATCAAATAGGAGCCACCGTGTGTTTCCGGCATTTATTGATCAAAAGGGAGAATGAAGACTGTTCCATGGCTCAGAATTGCATGGAAACTTCCTCTCTTAATCAGATTTGCATGAATATTCCTGTAATGTGGTTAGTTCTTGAAAATTCATCTATTTCCATAAAAAAGGAGCCACCGAGTGTTTCTTACCTTCATCATTCAAAAGGGAGAATGAAGATTGTTCAATGGCTCAGCATTGCATGGAAACTTCCTCTATTGCTCAGGTTTGCATGAAGATTCCTGAAATGTGGATAGTTCATGAAAATTCATCTATTTCCATAAAAAAGGAGCCACCGAGTGTTTCTAGCCTTTTATGACACCCTCTTTGTTTCCATTATAATGCTTTGGAACTAATTCATGGCCTCAAGTAACTCGAATTGTCTAAGGGACTAAATTGAAAACTTTCATTTTTAAGAAAGTTACTATTCACAGTTTTTAAGGCCAACTTTGAAAATTCATAACTATTTCTAGACAAATCGAAACTGAGTGGTTCTAACTTCTATTTGAAGCTTACAAATTCCTTTATGAGGGAAAAATACTCATTTGAACAGTAACTTGTCCAATTGATACAGATTAATTTGTGAAAATGTACTGTTCATATGGTAATTTTTCATTTTTCCCAGGATTTTCTGTGATTTTTCGCCAACTTTGGACAGTCATAACTTTCTGTACAAAACTTCAATTTCCGTGATATTTGGCTTATTTTAAACATTGTAATGTGGAATATTTTGCCACAAAATGTCAGCTCATTTGAAGTTCATTTACCCTGTTTCCCGAAAGGGCAAAGTAGGGCAAATGACCAACTTTACTTCCAGCACTTGGCCAAATTTTTACCCTACTTAACTTCATAACTTACCATTTTGATTTCTAAACCTTTCTTAACCATATTGACCTATGTAATTAGGTATTCTCAAAGCATACACTATTTATCATGAGTCCATCTTACATACATGAGTTACATTTACATATCACATTACAATTTCTTAAACAATAAGCATAATGTTTACAACATAAATCCACACTCATACACATATGCAAATCTTGCTTCAAGCATCATTCATTTTCTCCTTACCCTTTGAGAAGCTTCCACCTAAAAATGGTTAGTGGGGAGGGTGAGATTTTTGGAAATCCCAGTAGAAAAACTTTCTAACACATTATAAAATTGCATGACAACTTTCATTATAAGTGTGAATTCATAAAAGTGCAACATGTTACAATGAAATGCATATGGCCATAGCATACAAAAGCACATATTCACACTTTCAATCATCACAAATTTTCAATACAAGTCATGCATATTCATACACATTTTCAAAGCAATTAAGCTTAAGGTTAGAAGGTCTTGCTACCTTGTCTCTTTAGCTTTTCCTTAGGATTTAAACCTCTCTTGATGGTCTTTCCCAATAGGTTCTTTGGCTTCTCA
>JANTPZ010144814.1:2855-13077 GCA_025593235.1 Vachellia pachyceras | reverse complement strand
TTCAGGTGAACGTCGAGGACACACAGTTCGGTGAGGTGGGAGGTGGAGTGAGGAAGGAACACAAGCTTGTTGGAGTTCACCGATAGCTTCTTGAGGTTTACGAGCTCAAACCCAGTGGTTTCTGGAAGCTTGGTTAGCTTATTGAAGTTGGCATTCAATTCTTCTAATGCTCTGGTGAAGATAAATCAAAACATAAAGCAGTTAGAATAGTTTAAATTTATTTAAATCCTTGATGTAACAACTAGGAAAATTTAATGAATATTCCAGTAAATAATCAATGTTGTTGCTTTCATTTAGTACTTTATATATATATATATATAGCTTGCCCATTAAGTAAAACGATGAGTATTAATGTAGGATTAATTCATTACGTAAGCGGTGACTTTGTTAGAGGTTGAACTTCATGGCTAATAGGAGAATATTCTTCCTTAATTCTTTTAGTTTTTAATTTTGCTTCTCAAGCTTCAAGAAAGCATTTCTTTTATGATATTTTCTACTATTACATTTTGTTTTTCATCCACGTGTCGTCACCCTCCAATTTTATCGCAGAAATACACACACCAAGCCTCCAATTTCAAAAGATTCTAAATCTTTCCCTACCCCATCTCTGTTGAGCTGGAGAAATGTTTGTGTTTTTTTTGGTATGTTAAAATTAAGTAGGCACAGATGATTCAACAATAAGTATAGATGGGATAAATTAAATGTGTATGTGGGGCATAATTTTCAGTCAGAATTATTTTATATGTGTAGTATTCATGGTTACATAGGCTACCTGTTTTTTAATATATATATATATATATATAAGGCTTAGGGTAATTAATTAATTAAACTTGTCATCTCCAAGAGCTAGTATTTAACAAATAAAATATTTATCAATGAACCACTCATTAGACTTTCGAATCTATCCTGATTTTGTTAATTTGATGGATTTCGTGGTGGTTCTGGAAAAACAGAAAGGGACAGCCACACAAATAAAATAGGAATATAAATTTTAGTCAAATGTACAGTAATTATTGTCGCCTATTAATATTGGATGATACAACATTATTCCAAGTGTTTCATACTGTAGTGTTTCCCCCACTGTTGGTTTTATTGGATTCCAACGAAAGTCCATATACCTTTCAGTAGTATCAAGAAAAATCTAGCCTAGACATTCTTTTAAAAAGGAAAAACACTCATGACATTGGGTTTTCTTATAGAATATTGGTAAATTTAGCCATCAGATGAGTTATAATGGTAGTTAAAACATGAAATGCAGTCCTTAATTTAAACTTTTAAAAATTTGGGAAGTGATGTGTAACTGAGCTGTGTCAAGTGGAGTTTTATACGTATTTTTTGCCTTCAATTAATTATGTTAACATTTACCAAATACCATATGTAGTAGTTTTGAAAGTTTGAAGTAATAGTTTAAAACTTTATTTTACTAATATTTATTATTTGAATTAATAACTCAGATATTTGCTGTTTTTATTTTTGGATATTTCATAATATTTTTAAAATTTAAAATTTAATAAAATTGTATGAAAGCCAGGTCCTTAGCTGCATATTTGAGGCAAGACTTCCATATATAAATAAAAGGGTGATTTTAAAGTATGCGGGCTTTTGTCTAATGTGTGCCAACACGATGACAAAAGAAATTCATCCAGAAAACCTTCAAATACATCTCCTCTTTCAGGGAACACCTCATGATGGATTAATCTTTTGTGAGGGCCTTAACCCTCGTTTAAACTAAACTCTCTCCTTTTCTATATCAAACCCAACCTGTCTTTGGAATTAAAAAAATTATGCAGGCTTTTCAATCCCGATCCTTTTAGACGCTAGCCAAGGTTGGCACTTCAGGGTGGGATTCAAAAATAAGATATATATATATGTATATGTATGTATGTATGTAGAGAGAGAGAGAGGGAGGGGGGAGAGTACCTGCAATTCTCAATGGTCTTGGGTAAAAAATCAAGGAGGTTGCCGGAGACGTCCAAGATCTTAAGCTTAGAGAGGCAGCCGATAGAGTTCGGAAGCGACGTTAGCTGATTCGAGTGAACGTCCAACACCGCCACGTTCAGCAATCTCGCCGTTAATGACTCCGGTATGCTCTGTCGATCAACACTTTCATTCATTATCATCATCATCATCATACACAACAACTTACACACTAATAATTAAGTTTAACCATTAATACCACACATTCATGTATATATTGGCGGAGTGCGCGCGCCCACACACACACACACACACACACACACACGAGTATTAGAAATATATTTGTATCTATGCCTTCATCTACAGATAGAGAGTAAAGGAAACTTATTTGGCCCTTCAAGTTTATGAAAGGTCGTACTTAACACACACACACACACACACACATCCATTACACTAGATGTAATTAATTATGTATTCATATATATATATATATATATATATATATGCACATGCATGTTTTTCTTTTTAGCGATAAACCATATGATAGATTCTTATAGTCAGTGGTCTGAGTGCCATTGTACATACACATATATCCATTACACTTGATGTAATTAATGTATTTATATATATATATATATATTTGCACATGCTCTTGTTTTTCTTTTTAACGATAAACTAGATGATAGATTCTTATAGTCAATGGTCTGAATGCCATGTTGGTATTGAGGCAGAAGTTCATTCCACACAGTCACATGTTCGAATCAGACACTGAGAGATGTTATACTCATATATACATAGAATTTGTAACATGCTCGAATTGGACACTAAGAGACGTTATATTCAAATAGACAGAGAATTTGTAAGTATATTAAATGCAATGTTTGATAGTTACTTATTCTTATCATATACGGTTAAGGATTCTAAAAGAATTGATCCTAGATAGAGACCAGTACAATTAATCACTAATGATAACATCATGTAGTAGTTACCAACATATTGGAATATAAAAAAGAAATTAACGTTGTTACTAACCGACATATTGAAAAAAAAAAAAGAAAGAAATCAATTTTCGCACGCATTACAATTACAAAGAGTCGGCAATATGTGATGTAAGCAATAGAAAGATACAAGTGCGTGCAAGCTAAGGGATGAAAATCAACTTTCGTTGTCGAGCCGTCTTATTTTACTTTAAAAATTCCAATGAGTTATCATTATATATCTGTGGCACGAAGGAAGAGGTTTTTTTTTTAAAAAATGGAATTGGAATAAAGTTGGGTTATAAAAGTATTTTTGGCGTGAAAATTGAATCTGAATATGCATACACTATGCAAAAAATTAACTTTCAAGACAACAAAAATCACCACCATGCTGACTATCCCTTTGACAAAATGAGTCACAACTGAAACTATTATGTTGTACATTATCATCACTAAAAATTAAATTTTCAGTGATAACTTCATCGTCATAAAAACTTAAGCTTTCTGACTTTGATAAGTACGGGAGAAAATCAACTTTTGGAGGAAATTTTTTAGAGTCACAGGAAAGTTCTTGCTCAAATGGTGCTTTTTTTTTTTGAATTGACACTTGCGAGTTTATCGTAAGTATATGCTACAGAATTGCTGCGGGTAGAGAAAATCATTGGGGAATGAAAGTGTATTATATTATCCTTCAATCAAATGCTATAATTCCAAAATGACAAATTATAAATACCATCATCATCATCTGGTTTAAAGTGATGTTCTATTTATTTTATAATATTTCAACAATAGAAAAATTGCTTGTTATGACAGAAGAGGGTAACTCGATCGAACCCTATGATCCCTTGCCAAATAAAACTACTTGATTAGCAAACCAGATGCTGAAGCAAATAATGAATAATATATATACATATATTTATGAAAATAGAATATGATTGAAATATATATATATATATATATATATATGGGTACGTACCTGAAGATTGTTGCTGGAGAGGTTTAAGTTGGTGATGGTGGCTAGATTAAGGGAAGGATTGGAAAGAGAGTCTAAGGACAAGCCACTGAGATCAACAATCTCAAGCTTCTCTTCTTGTGGCAGCGTCGTCGTCGTCGTCGTCCCACTCTTTGATTTCCTCGTGCTCTGTTCGTAATTACTCTTCTTCTTCTTCTTCGTTATCATTAATGGCTGATCATGAACAGGAAGATGATTCTTATCATTAAGAAGACCATCCACCCCTCGATTTTCAAAAATCATCTTTTCCTGATGATTTCCACTGCACTGTGTGAGAGATCAGAGACATATATATATATATATATTGAGGTTGGGAGGTTACGAAAGAAAGGTTTGAACTTTATGGAGTTCGGAGGTTGAAGAAAGAGAGAGAGTTTGCCTTTTTATAATACGGGGAGAGAGAGAAGGGGGACGTACGGAAGGAGAGAGAGGAAGGTACAAGATGTGAGGTTGGGTTTTCAACTTCGAAACAAAAGTACAACCACCGTATATTCTGATGGGCGCCTCGCTCCAAGTCAACCCTTCATTTCCTTTGAAAACAAAATTAATGAATTAATAAATTATGATTAATTAATTATCATATCATTATGACTGGGGTGGCGCCGCTGCGGCATCTTTAGTCATATTCTCCTGAATTCACCTACCCAATAGCTTAATTATGTATATTTTAATTTTCTGAATTAAAATATATCCTTGTTGTTGATGAGAAACATTTTCGTTATTTTGGTATTAATTGATCATAGTAAACCCATACTAATCACTCCATTTTTTTTCAAGCTCAAGCGATAAGTTTGATTGAGAAGAATGATTGTGTTAATTAAGATCAAAATATGGCTAATTTAAATCTCTTGGTTACTTGTGTTTTTTCCTTCATGCCTCTTGTTCTAAGAATTGGAACAGAGACCAGAAGGTTAAGACCAGTTCGATTTGCCACCCATTTTAATAAAATGGCTCATTTCATGCTTAGGACTATTTGCGGCCAAACTACTCTAAACATCTTTAATCATATTCTCCTGAAGAATTTCACCATGCATTGCATGAACGTATATCTCCAACTTTAATACAAACATGGTATTCTATTAAAACTCACCTTGTGTGTCCAAGTATAGTAATACTCCCTCCTTCGATTTTTTTTATAAGTAATATTCTTTTATATAAGATAGTTCTTTTGATATGCAATAGATTAAGTTCGTCTGAGAATTTAATGTGTTTTTGTTTTTTCACCCAATTAAATGTTATATGTCCCTTAAATTTCTTTTCTCTGCTCATTTTCTCTCGCCCTCTTCTCACTCATTCTCTCTATGAATAAACTATCTTATGTGTCAAAACTATTACTACAATGTAAGGTGTTTATTATTTTTAACTACTTTTAATCAACATTTATTTCACGTAATCTGTTAATTATTACTTATAAAAACTATAAGATGAATTAGTGTAAAAAGAAAGAGAGGACGCTGATGGCATTATCAAGAACGTATCATACTGTTGCGAGACAGTTGTCTTCATCGATATACAAAAGATAAAATTATTTATGTGTAATCAATTAATTAATGAATTAAAAAAATCGTGTCATTATTTGGCTCACGAAACTGATTCCGATAATGATGGCATCGAAACGTAAGATATATAGTGTAATTAATTTTAATCTTGCATCACATGCTCTGCTCATCATTTCTGAACCGATCTTTTGCTAATACTACTGTGTAATTAGCTAATATGTCCCTTTAAGAATCCGGTAGAGAAGTACTTTTATGTAAGTCGAGGTAAATATGTGAAGGAGATTATCTTATTTTACGAAAAAACACTGTTAAACGTGCGTTTGGTTTTTTCAAATGTTCCACCCAACAAACCCAATATATAAGCAGGTAATAGGTTACTATCCTTTAGTGATTAACCTGTTTTAATTTTCAGTAACAGATTGATGTTTCAATATTCTATATTATCAGTATTATTTTTTTTTATAAATTCAGTATTACGTATTTATAAATTATATCATGTAGCCAATAATATTGAAAGTGCATATGTTACAATTTGACATTAATGTCTAATAGATACGATTGGCATCGAGACAACCCCCCCCCCAAAAAAAACCTGAAGGTGGAAAAACTCCAAATTCTAAATTAATGTGGCAATAAATAAAAGACATGAAATTCATTTTTATATAATTTATTTGCCCAACAATTTTTTTTATATAATTCCATAGTATCTTAAACAAGTCATGGGTATTATTTCTCTAACAAAATTTACAAAAGTATTTATAAATCACTGGTAACGAAATTTAAACCTATCACTGGTAACGAAATTTAAACCTATGTGCTCTTACTAGATTGTGGAGTCTATTTTGCTAACTGGGTCAATTGTCATTTCAATTAACATTAGCTATTTAAATCAAATTTTATTTATTTTTAATTAAAATTTGGTTCATTGTCTAAGTTTGACATTAGGTGATAATCTTATATATAGAATTACAATTTGGTACTTTTTCATTAATTTACTCTTTACATACACAACAGAGTAAAATCTCATCATAAAATATTATCCTGGATTCCTGGTGGCTTCAAATCTATTTATTTAAATAATTTGTGACAAAATACTTAGTTTTCTTTGAAAATAAAATTTGAAGCATTCCTCTGGGTCACATAATTTTAAAAAATGACTTATTATAAATGAATAAAATATTTTTAAAAAAAGGATTTTAATGTCAGTTCAAGTTGGCTGACTTAGTTCTATACCATTGTGACTCATCTCAGCTATTCACTGGATATAGGCAAATTATTTAAATCCCCCTTAATTTGACTTAAGAAATTAGATAATGATAAATTTGAAGCAGAAGATAGTGTGTATATTTAATCTTCAAGGTTTACACAATTACACGCTCCTAATTCAAAATTTACCACGCGAATTTTTTTTTTTAAAAAAAAAAGCAGAAAGCGAGGGAGGTTAAAAATTTAAAAATATTTGTCTTTTGCAACTAAAATGGTAAATAATATCTTAGAAGTCGCAGGACTTGTTAATAAGCCACTTGTCATTTACAGATCTTTATAATTTGTCGGATATTATTTTTTTTACTCAAGATCTAATTTTCCTTCGCCCTTGTATTTTTCCGGAAAATATGGGCTATGCCTTTGCAATTTTTAATAAGATTATGCAGTGTTTAAAATACTTAATAAAGTGATCGGCCACAAAAAGAAGATCATATGTTTTATAGTCCTTAATTGTCAGCTGCCATTAATATTGTCAACATTAATTATTTAAACTCTTCTTAATTTTATAGGGCCTTAATAATATATATTATCATATTAATGTCTTTTGTGCTTATTCTGACTAGAAAAAGGCTTCATCAAAGGATTAGTACATAAGCAACATTATTTTTTATCGACCTCGTAGAATTCTTAATTTACACTATAATCATTTTGGATCAAGATGAAAATAAGATTTCAAATTGAAAAGACTTTATAGCCCTTACTGTAAATTTAATTGCATGTCTTGAATTAACAAGTATGATTATATTCATTGGCAAAAAAAAAAGTATGATTCAACAAAATATAATGACATTTCTCAATTAAGTCACAGTTAACATATTTACAAATTTGCATCTAATAAAAAATTGACAAGTTTGATAAAAAAATGACCGCAGAGTACAAAAACAGAATCCTTTAGGCCTAATTGAAAATAATGTTGATTATGTAGACCTTTAATATAATTCTCACCTTTTTAATTTTTAATAAACATTTTGTCTGGTGGCCGAAAAGAGCAGTGTCCTATAACTGTTGATGAAAGCTGATCAATAGATGATGAGCAGCTGGTATATGATTTATTATATTGTCCATTCTTATCCGTTAATTAATCTAAATATATATTCATTTTAATTTGGACTCACTCAAATTGTTATTATTAATTAATGGATGTTGGATAATAGAGTAGAACTCAAGCCAGCCGCAACTGAAAATCTAAATTAATCTGTAGCAGTCATGATTAGTTATCAAAAAGAAAATATTGCGATAGTTGAGTTGGGAACGCTGGCATTAATAATTTAATATGGAGAACAAACAAAATCAATACTAACTTAATGTATTTTAGCTAAATAACTAAGTAGATTAAAAAAAGTTAGTCATGTTACTTATTTGTAATATTGATTATCAGTTTAAACCATCAACATAATAAATAAGCACAAAACTTATCTTGTACGAGATAAGGGCTAAAGCCTCACATGAAAGAAAACCAACGTAATACAAGAGGAGATATATGGATACTTGAATTTTAACGCTGAGTTTGTTTAGAATAACATTTTTAAAAGTTAAACGCATATTTAACAATATTTTTTATAAAATGAGATAATCTGATTTGCATATTTACCTTGATTTATATAAAAGTATTTTTTTACCGCGTTCCTAAACAGACCCACTATATTTTATGTTCACATGTCCTTGTTTCGTACGGCGGCTCTTCTTTTATTTTTTTTCCCTCCCCCAAGTTTTCACCTACAGTTCTCACAATTTCAAAAGACAATTAATTACCCAAAGATGAGAGACATATAGAAAATAATAATTATATATAAAACACAAAGGACTACGGAAGAAAACATAATTATAAAACAAGAGGGAACATGGAGATTGAGCTTGAGCTTCTGACCAAAGACCAAAACCATTGATTGTGTATATTTAAGCAGTCGCATATATATACTTCTGACCAAAGCCAAGTCAGGGGGTGCGCAGATTTGAAGAATCAACAGCCTCATGAACAACGTCAACGCACACCTACATAAGATAAACTTGCTGAAAAATCTTTTATGGTAAAATTTACTGTTTGTTCAAGTGTACTTTATCTCAGGTGGAAGCAATTCTCTAGATGTATTTGATCTATCTTTAACTATGTATAAAAACAAAAGACATCTCAGACGGTTAAAAATACTTGGCATAAGCTGAAGAAAAGTTGCACATCTTCAAAAAAACGAGTCCTTATATACCTCTAGGCAATAAACTTTGGATCAATAGCATATAATTTTATATAACTCATTTTAACATTTTGAACTTTAAATTTAACCCCCTTTGAGTTTTTAATTTTTTAAATTAAACCCTATGCTGTTAATTTTTCTTTTTTCTGTTAATTTTGAATTTTAAATTTAACCCCTTCTTTTTTCTTTTTTAAATTAAGTTTTCACCTACAGTTTTCACAATTTCAAAGGAGAATTAATAGCATTGAGTGTACGTATAGAGGGAAAAAAAAAAAGATGAAACAAATCAATGGGCGGCTAGAATAACGAGAGGCAGAATAAGAAGCATTTGATTGGATCGTCAAGAAGAGAGTAAAACGGCAATACGTACAAGTTAAAACGAAGGTGACGTAGGAAATTTCCCAAATTTAGGAACACACCAAGGCTCAAAGCAAGTTAATTAAGTCTCATAAGGCAACTTCATATATAATTATATATGTGATGCGTCACAACACCTTATACGTACGCCATCACTAGCTTCTTTCCTTTTTATTTCTATCATCACATTAATTAAACGACATGTGAAACTATGGTTCTGTTTCTGGTTTAACTTAACCCTTGGTTTTGAATGTGAGAGAAGCCAAACACTTTTAATTAATAATTAACCTTGTCATCATCTTCTCAACTCAGAAGTATACTATCAAGTTAATTTATAACTAGTTTTAGATAATGGTTCTTCTTGTGTTCTTTTTGGTGGACAAAAAATTAGGTAAAAGGTGTTGGTTTAATCCAAACCAAGTTTTTTTTTTATACATAATCCAAACCAAGTTGTATCAAAAAAAAAAATCCAAAACCTTTGGCAGGACGCCAGGCTGATACTCTGGGCTCATCAGCATGGAAACACTATTTTTTGTCCTTTAACCCATGCTAAACATCGTAAGAATCACGAATTATTTTTTTTTTGTTGAAGGAATCACGAATTATTAGATGCCTTCACAAATCCTCTCCTTATGGTGGGGGTAGTGGTCGATCCTTATTGCTAAATCGAGAGATGATTGACCTTTATAACCCATGCTCAGCATTGTAAGAATCACATAGTTGTGCCTTCACATGAAATAGCAGCAAACACTAATACTAATAATAATGCAGAATCTAATTCATCCCTCCTTATGTCTCCCACAAGACCCATTTTGCTTATTCATGTTTGTAGGATCTCGGGCGTACCTGGAGATGCCGAATTATGAATCTGCAGATACCCACGCGGAATACGGATCACAAGTATGGATCCGAATATGAGACACAGCAAAAGCACCGAAGGCGAGAGGAGAAGAGATGAGAGGATTCTCTCTGAGAGAAAAGGGAAGGGAGAAAACTTGTTTTCTC
>JANTPZ010144812.1:0-32015 GCA_025593235.1 Vachellia pachyceras | reverse complement strand
TGTACTTGCTAGATGTATTGAAAAGAACTTGGTTTTAAATTATGAAAAGTGTCATTTCATGGTTGATCATGGAATAGTACTTGGTCATTTGATATCTAGCAAAGGCATTGAAGTTGATAGAGCTAAGATTGAGGTGATCTCCTCCTTGCCCTATCCTACTACTCTTAAAGAGCTTCGTTCTTTTTTAGGGCATGCTGGTTTCTATAGGAGATTCATCAAGGATTTCAGTAAAATAGCTTTACCATTGTCTAAACTATTACAAAAAGATGCTGATTTTACTTTCGATATCTCTTGTAAACAAGCATTTGATGAATTGAAGGCAAAATTGATTTCTCCTCCTATTTTGAATGCTCCTGATTGAACATTGCCTTTTAAACTTGCATGTGATGCCTCTAATTCTGCTGTAGGGGTCATGTTAGGTCAAAAGCATGGCAAGACATCTCATGTGATTGCTTATTCATCTAAGACTTTAGATGGTGCTCAAAGAAACTACACAACTAGTAAAAAGGAACTGTTTGCTATTATATTCGCTCTTGATAAGTTTAGATAGTACCTAATCAATTCTGAAGTTGTTGTGTATACAGATCGTACAGCTGTAAAGTTTCTCTTCACAAAGCCTCATTCTAAACCAAGGCTCATAAGATGGATGCTGCTTCTACAAGAGTTTGATATTCATATCAAGGATAGGCCTGGAACCGTAAACCTTATAGCTGATCATTTGAGTAGATTGCCGGATGGTACAAGTGGAGTACTTGATTCTGACCTTACTTGTGATAACTTCCCTGATGCATCCTTTATGGCTATTTCCATTTATAGTCCTTGGTTTGCTGATTTAGTCAATTATATTGTGACCGGTCTCACTCCTGAGCATATGTCTCCTTTTCAGGCTCAAAAACTTAAACGGGAAGCTGAACATTACATGTGGGATGAGCCATATCTGTGGAGACTATGCAATGACCAAGTGATTAGAAGATGCATTCCAGAGGTCGTGTCTAAGGATGTACTATCTGCTTGTCATTCCATGGTTTGTGGGGGGCATTTTAGTTCTAACAAAACCGCTAGAAAAGTTTTAGATGCAGGATTTTATTGGCCCACCCTTTTCAAAGACGCTTATGAATTTTGTAAGGCATGTGATAAATGCCAAAGGTTTGGGTGGAGAGTAAGTAAAAGAAACGAGATGCCTCAGCAACCTATGTTATTTTGTGAGGTATTTGATGTTTGGAGTATATATTTCATGGGACCTTTCCCTCCCTCCCTTGGATTCACCTACATCCTTCTGGCAGTTAATTACTTATCTAGGTGGGTTGAAGCAATACCAACTAGGAAAGATGATGCTCCTACGGTCTACGGTATCCAAATTTCTAAAATGTCATATTTTTAATAGATTTGGTGTACCAAGAGCTATAGTAAGTGATAGAGGGACTCACTTCTGCAACAAGTTGATTGATAACTTGCTTGCTAAGTATGGTGTAAACCATAAGGAGTCCACAGCCTATCACCCTCAAACCAATGGACAAGCAGAGGTTTCCAACCGTGAAATAAAGAATATCTTAGAAAAGATTGTGAAGCCATCAAGAAAGGATTGGTCAGTTCGATTGGATGATGCATTATGGGCATACAGGACTGCTTTCAAGACCCCCATAGGCATATCTCCATATCGAATTGTTTTTGGTAAAGCAGGCCATATGCCGGTAGAATTAGAGCACAAAGCCTATTAGGCTGTGAAAACTTGTAACATGGATTATGAAGCCTCTGGACTTGAGAGAAAATTGCAGTTGTAAGAGCTTGATGAGATGAGACTTGAGGCATATGAGAGCTCTAGACTTTACAAGGAAAAGACCAAGATGCTTCATGACAAGAAGATTGCACGGAAGGAATTCAAAATAGGTGATCATGTGTTACTGTATCGGGCCCGATTCAAGCTAAGAATGGCAAGCTGAAAGACAAATGGTATGGGCCTTTCACCGTCACTAAAATGCATTCATTTGGCATGGTAGAATTGCTTGATGAGATCAACAGAAAGGAATTCCAAGTGAACGGACACCTCCTTAAGCTCTACCACGATTCATCAGCAAAACCTCCTTGAGGCCAGTTGTCTCTTCTCCTTTCACTCTCTTTTACTTTCAGTGTGATTAGATTGATGATTATGCTTGTTTGACTGATTGTTTGTTTGAGATAAGTGTGGGGCAAGGGCATCCCAGTAGAAGTAGAAGTAGTGTAGTTTAGTTTAGTTGCAGAATAAAGAAATCCCTATGTATGTTTTGAGCTTTCGGTCATTTTCTAGACATTGAGGACAATGTGTTGATTAAGTGTGGGGGAAGGGGTAACATTTTGGTTTGTTTTGAAATGATAAAATGCCTTAAACTAGAAATTTCTGTTAGAAACCTTGCTTTGATACATGACCATAGTGGTAAAGGGTCACATTTACTACTTTGGAAGTGAAATTTATAGGGAAACCTTTTCATGAAATCTAGTGTTTTGGCAAAATTTTTAAACTAATTTGTTGCTTCTCAAGTGAATGGGAAGAGAAAAATGAACCCACAATTGGATTTTTGGTTACTCCTTATTTCGAAAGAAAAAAAAAGTTTCTAAATTATTGATTCATTTGGATTTTGAGCATGATTTCAATCAATTGCAATGTTTTGATTAGTTACATTTCTAGAGTAAGCATTGAGAATGATTAAGCATATGCATTGTGATTAGTTTACTTTGCAATTGGATTTTTTTTAGGGTGATTATCTGAGGTAAACCTTGTCGTAAGGATACTTGAGCCATACAGATATATCCATTCATGTGTGAATATTTTCTTGACTTTTCACCTTCTAGAACTTGTCTTTACTCTTGTTCAAAGCTATATTTGCATTGATGTGTGAAGATGAAAAAGGCATTCGTCCTAAACACAAGCCATTTCATTCATTTATCCATTGCCACCCATTTGAGCCATTCCTAGTTGGATGCATGCCATTTATTCAGTGTTCATAGTCTTCTAAAAATCAGAGTGAATTGCTAATAGAAAGTTGAGTAATGTTTGTATTAAATGCCTTAAAAAAAGAGAAAGAAAAAAGAAAGAAAAAAATTGAAAAAAAAAGAGAAAAGAAAATTGGCCAAAAAAAGAGAGAAAGAAGCAAGAAAAAAAAGAAGGAAAAAAGAAAAGAAAAGAAAAGGCATTTGTACTTGAATTTGAAAAGAAAATAGTAAAATTTTATCAAGTTATGTGAATGCTATGAACTTGATCATTATCTTTGGTTTGCATGCCGACTGTTCGTTTTCAACAATTATTCCTCGTTTAGCCTCATCCATCATTACAAGCCTTTAAAGTCCTCTTGATTCATTACATTATTTGTGAATTACAAGCCTATGGTAAGGTGTTAGTTAAGTGAATTTGAGTGAAAAATGTCCTTAGTGAGAAGAGTGAGTTGAGCGCTATTAATATGAGTGTTCCCTTATGATTACTCTTTGCATTCAGTTGTGAAGTTTATCTATTCCATTTTGCATTGTTTGGTTATGATCGGTGATTGCTTAAAAGATGTGATTATTCAATTCATTGTTCTCTATTGTTAAATTGCTCAATCTCTATTTGTATTGATAGTGGGAACTTGAATTTGGTACTCAATTGCCTTTGTTCATGAGTACAAAGGTCTAAGTGTGGGGGAATTGATCTAACCATATTTTTACACACTATTTTATAGATAATTGAGGGATTTTGTCACATTTTATGGATTAAAATTATATGAAAAAGTACGAATTTTGAATAAAGGGATCTGAATTGAATTAAGTCCATTTAGAGGTAAAAATGGTTTTGAACTGATAATTTATTTATTAATTTGTTCCCTTGAACTTTTGATATTATTTTGTGCTTAATTCTTGTATCAGGTTATTTCCAAAAATTGACAATTGAGCTTAATTCAAATTAAAGGTCCAAAGGAGAAGTTGGAGAACCCTAAATTGTTTTTGAATTCCCATTTGCTTCAACAAAGATAATCACGCCACAGATGCAGATCTTGGATAAAATCTTGGATTTATCCATTATCTGTAGCAAATCTTGGAGATACGGGGTGAATCTATCTTTAGAAGGAGAAAAAGATAAGGAACCACGCCTATATATTCACACCATCACGCAAAGCTGAGGGCACCAATTCACTCTGAGCTTTCTTCATTCACAGACTCCAGCCCTTGATTCCACAGACCTAGAACATCCGCTACTTCTTCACCCCACCTTCGACCATTCTCTGCTCACTACCACTCCAGCCTCAGCACGTAGAAAGAGAGCCACCACCTCATCCATTCCATCGACATCCACACGCGACGTTCATTCCTCACTGTTCCAGCTTCCACTCCTCTCGGCACCAAACCATTGACGCTGTCACGAGGAGACGCGCACACACAGCCACGCCTGGAGCAGAAGATGCCGCCTCCGCCACTGGACCTCGACGGAGTTTTGAGCAGAGACCACCACGAAGCCACACCCATACTCTGCTCTCTCATACCATCCAGTCGCCGCTGCTCTCATTCATTCTCGTATCCAGGCACAGAACAGAGATAGGGAGAGCGACTACTATTCCATCTTCCATTCATACGCACGCAGAAGGAGAGAATAAGACGGAGAAGAACGAACGAGCTCTACACGCGACCACGTACTAGACCACTACGGAGCAGAGAGTACGGAGAGAGAGAGAGACCAAAACCAGACACCGCCCACGTCACTGATACGCACAGGCCGCCACTGTTCATCTGTTCTGGAAGCAAGTTTTTATTTCTCCTTTCTAATTACTTTTATGGACGTGCACATGAAAATCACAGGAGCTGAACCTAAAGCTATGCGTGGCTAATCACTTTGTCTCTTGGTGATGGAGTCCTTGACCAGAGCTCACTGAATTACATAGGGGAGTTTTTCTATCATTCCATTAGTCTAAAATTATGTATTTGGATTTTCTAGTTATAGGGATGATTGTATATGATTTTGGAACTGAGATGGATGTTTGTTTGTCTCTGTTTGGATTGATTTTCATAATTAATTTTGGATTATGCATTGTGAAACAAATATGTGTTTTGATTTCTCGATAGCATTAATTTAATTATGTTAATTAGCGTGTTATTGTCTAGTTAATATGGTTATTTGATGCTTTGGAATGGCTGTTTAGCATTTCATATTAGAAGACTCATATTGCATTATTCTGATATTAATTGTGCATTAAACGGTTTTTAACAATACTTCAATAAGTAATAGTTAGCTATGTTCATAGGAGCTATTATCGATTGAGAATATTGGACTTAAGTGTTATCTTAAGGTTTTACTAAAGGTTTAATGAATTTATAACTCCCACGATTATTTTTGAGCAAAGAAGGTCACATCTCCATCACTGAGGGCATTCATCATTTCTGAAAACTCAAAAGCATTCATTAGTTTAAATTTATTGCATTTGCATTAGTTTAGAAAATCATTTTCACAAAAACCCATCCTTCTAACCATTTCTTAGCACTTAGTTTAACTTAGGGAATTGAAATAAAGGCTCCTTGATAAGAGAACGATCCTAGGGTTAGTGCACTATATTGCATTAGTTTTAAGCAATTTTTGATTGGATCTTGAGACGACTAGAGACTGCGAGAATCATCTTTCATATTTTGTTTTAAGACAATCAATTTTCATTCTTATTTGTAACATCCTTTGTAGAGTTTCTGTGTCCCTGACTCCCTGAATAATATGTATTATTCTCCTATTTAAGCTTTTTGTTCTGGTCAGAAATGACACAGTTTTCTATTTGTAACCTGCACAGTGCATTCTGCAAACAAGTATTACTATAGGTTAGGTTGCTGATGAGAGTATCAGCGGTTAACAACCTCCCTTGATAATCGTGTATTGCACCTTCATCTTATGGATAGGCATAATAGAGTCGGTTATCAATAATTATTGGAAGTGGAAGATGGGTTGAGGCTTGGTCCCCACGCTTCCTTGTAGGCTACAGTATCCTTTTCCAGTGGGGAGAAGTATGAGCCCCTTTTTGCATACATGAGCAGGGAATATGATAAGTATATTCCTAGCCTCTCTCCTGAGAATAAAACATAGTGAGAAAAATTTTTCCCAAGTGGTTTTTGTTGAATTTTTGAAAAATAGTTTGCTAATGACTGTGATGCCATGACTTTTTGGTGATGAGTCGAAGCATTCTAGAAAGCATCTATCAAGCATTGTTGTGATTCATCAGAAAATGGGTTAGTAGGAGTAAAGTGTTTCTTATGTCCAGGGGGATATAAAGTATATTCCCCAAATTTCATTTGTTCAAAGTTTTGGCCAAAGGTTGGTTTGACACAGTACTTTGAGGTTGATGCTTCCTTGCCTTGCAGGGTGTATATGGGATTGATATTCTATTATATCTTTCTGAAGCCTTTTGACTTCATTTTACATATCAAATATTTTATTCATTAATTGCTTAACCAGTGGCAGGGTAATTGGTTTTTGTTTTTACTGGTTCAGGCAAAGGTTCAAAATTATACCCTATTTGTTGTTTAGCACAAGGATAACAAAGTACTAGATTACAATTTTTACAAACTGTTCTTATTCTAGTATTAATAATTAAATTACAAAAATAACATCTAGGTTAACAAAATTATCAGTACAAGCCTTGTGTACATCTGTTAGATGTCTAGTGATTGTGAAAGTATTCCATTCAGCTGTATGGGTTAAACTTAGTTCCTCAAAATCAGTAACCATTCTTTCTTTTGTTGTATATCACTACCATTTTCAGAATCAAAAGTTTTTACAGTTGCTATATCTCTTTTTTGTGCAAGGTCTAAAGAGTGATACATCGCGTATCTCTCAACATTTCCTTGCTTACTGTCACAATTTCTTGCAAAGTGTTTAGGACTACCACAAATGTAATATCTACTTCCATTAGATGGTGGCTTATGAGTCTTAAACTTTTTGACATGATTGCCTAGGGTTACCTTTTCTATAATTAGTAGCTCTTTTTGTTCTTTTCTTATCTTTATTCGGAAATAATCCTGGTGTATACATGTTTTTACAATAATTAAAGTTCTTAGCTTGTTTAGTTATTTCATTTTCTATACATTTTTATTTTAAAAAGTTAAAGGTAAAGATTATCCTAGGGGCTAGTCCAGCAGTACTAGTAGGATACTTCTTATACCATTCTTCTTTCATAACACTATTAAAAGGAGGAGGAAGTTTGGTGAAGTACTTATCTGCAATCTCTTGAGAAAAAGCTTTCCCATATTTTGCAGCAAGTGCAAGAAAAGCATCAAATTATTTAATTATTTCTCATATCTTCTATATGCAATCTTTCTAAATATAAGAGTGCTAGTTCTTGAAGAACAGTTGATCCTCTAAAAGGATATTCTCCAATAATTAGCTGCCTAGTATGACTAGTAATATTCTGTATATTATCAGCAGATCTTACTAATGTCTGATAGTCTTCACGATAAGCAAGTTTCCAAGTAATGTAACAAAACTTCGCACTTTTCCCAAAAAGATTTTCAATATAATTTACCTTTTCCTGATTACTATCAAAATTCATTCCGGACATATGTAAGATGGTTGCTGATTCCCACCTGTTAATAATTTCTTCCCAAAATTGTGGTGATGTATGGGTTATTATTAACATTGCATCACTGTTAGAATGGGCTGGTGGTAAAGCTACAGAGTCTCTAGGCATATATCTTCCCTTTTGTACATACGGTGTATGTTGAGGGGTTCGAGCAGAAATACTTGGTCCATCAAATTGAGGCGTTTCTAAATCATTATTTGATGGTGGAGGAAGTGCTCCAAAGTTAGATCCAGTTGAAAAACAAAACATTTTGTAAATATGATAATATTAACAAATATCTTTTGCCTACTATTTAATATATCAAGAGGATTTTTTTAATTAATTGCGTATTGTGTGACTTATACTGTAATATCATATATGTTAGTTAATATGAATTTTGAAAGCCATATATTTTTCAATTTTAATTGTTAGAATATACTGCAAACTATGTTTATATTTTGGTGATGTGTTAGATATATTAATCTGTGGTTATTAGCCTATCATTATGTGACAATTTTAGAGTAACGTGAATGAACCATTCAGTATTCTTATAGTTTTGGTTTGAAAAAAAAAAACTATAGGTTTAAACTTCTGTCCTATAGTTTGCGAAATAAAAATATTTGCGACATTCTAATCAATTACAATGGATTTGTAGATTGTGGCTAAAAATGAGTGGTTAAGCTTTTCTATCGAAGATTATTTTCGACCCTTGTATGGATTAACTCTTAAATACTCATCTCTTTTTGTGATTAATGATATAGATGAATTCATTTTACTCTTCTCTTAATACCTCTTGTTGATTGATCATCGATAAATTGAAATTGTGTAACAACTTGAAGTTTGGTATATTTCTTAACGTTGCTAGTCATATTAGCTAGGATTGAAGTTTAAAAAATTGAGTTTTATTAATGTAACAAGAGATTGAGTAATTAATGAAATTACACAATTGTTCGGCTTAAGAAAGCATTTACATGTACTCTTTGAATCGTAGACTAACACATTTAGTCATTAAGAGTATTTAAATATAAGGGAGAAATAATCCTAGTCTCCAATAATTCTTCTTGAAGTTTAAGAATTAATATCCTTTATCCGTTACCAGTTTTAGAAATTAGTTTTCAAAATTATCATTTCACATCTAATCTTTGTTTGGTTCAACTTGATTGAATGCACATAGCCTTTTGATTGGTGGAAATTTTTAAACAAATTCCTGTGATAATAATATTTCCTCATCACTTTATTACTTGGTGGTCGTAAACAGTATCTCTGCTAACTCTTTATGATCAGGGGGTAGTATTATCTAAAGCTGAGAAGCAATGGTCCTGTAAAGATCTTATTGGTAATATGAATACTATAACAAACACAGTTATGCCCTCACAAGGAAACGAATGAAGGTTGTGCTGAGATGATCCGAAGACAAAGGTTAAAGCTTCAAAGGGAGCCTTCGTAATAATATCTCTGTATGAAAGAATATAGACATCCTTCTATCACTCCGATTATCATTCATCAAATACTGGAGTCTATTCTTATATTTATATTATCAGTCTGTAGATGGTACCATGAAAGAAAAGTTTACAAGTAAGTTTTATATCATTTACACCTGCCTCCGTCACTGCACACATGTTTTTTGTGTTATTGGATAAAAAAACAACGGGTGTTATGTGAGAGATGACTTGTTCCGAAATTTGCGTAAACTTTTTCAATTAAAATTTATATTAAAATATATCTTATTTACAAATTTAATGTTCTATACTAAATCGTTAATTTGTCTTTTAACAATGATTTATTGACTATCTATTTAATATTTTTAGTAAATTTGGGCGAAAGTTAAGTAATTTTTGCTTAAAAAATTAGCTCGCTCTAAAATTTACACAATCTGTTTTAATATATATAGTTTTAAGGAAATTTGTTTGGAAATTTTAAGAATATTAAATCTAAAATATTCAAAAAGATCCGATTTTTTTGGACAAGTGGATGAAAAAAATTTAGATCAGAGATCAGTCTGTTAACAGTATTCCAAGAGAACCATATCCAAAAGTTACCTTACACAGTGTGAACGAGAAGTTGATCTTCTTGAGCTTGAGATGTAAAGTTCTGTAACTGAAAACGAGATAGAGAAAATAAGTAAACAAAATCGAAACATGTTATCGTTCATACCAATCCAAATCTAAAATCTGTAACGATCAACCGAAATTTTGACCTCTTTTATCACTCTATGATCTGATCAGCACCATTTTCTTGCGTAGTCTGATAAACCACAGATAAAGACACCACCAAAACTTCCCGAGTGAAGACCTTTTCTTCTTCTTCTTCTTAAATTTTTATATATGATTGATCACAACAAAAGCAACAGTTTATGCAGAAAAGCAAAAGCAATAGTTTATGCAGAAGAGCAGTAGCAAGAAACGAAATTTTTGAACCAGATTTTTTTTCCTTTTTTCTTTTTAATTATTTCAGATCTAAAGACTTAATACAGGCAAGCTGCACAAAATGTTTACGTGAGAATTTTTTTTTTTTTGGCAAGATTGACAAGCAAGTGACCAACTTAATTTCGCCAGAGAGAAAGAAGATAGACACCTAAAGAGATTTTAACAAAAACCATTTCTTTTTTGAGTGAGTTTATATTTAACTGGGCAGGCAGTAAAAATATTGAAAGAAATTTTTATTTTCTTAAATATCAAATATTTTTATGATTGAGAAGAAAATGAACGGGCTGAAAGGGGAGTAGTGAACAAACACAGCGAGGATTGAAATAGTCTGCAACTTGAAGGGAAGTGCAGAAGAATTCTGAAGAAGAGAGGTTTGGATAAGAAGATGAAGAAAGACAATAGCTTTACCCAGCCACATATATGAGAGGAGCGACTATGGTCAACAACCAACAGTTCCCTTATTAATTAGTCATTCAGCTATCTGCTTTCCTTACTAATTTTTTTTTTTCAAGGGAAAAACATCGTGAGGGTAAGAGAATAAATACACAAAGGTCCTAAGACAGGTGGGCTTAACAAGTTTCTGTATATATGAAACAATTTCTTATCTTGTAATAATTTGTATCAAGAGCAGTGAGCAAGTAACGGTGGGCTACTCGTGAGTATATTTTATGATTGTATATTCTTTATCTCATAATGATTTGTGCCACGCCCCTTTTTTATTGGCAAAGCTGTTCTAAGCGTGTAAAATGTGTGTTTATAAAATAACTTTATTTTCTAATTTCTTGGGCTTGATATTTCTGAAAATATTTGAACCTTTTTCAATATCTTTTTAATAATTATTTTCCATCTGAATCCAAAGTGTCAGGTTTGACCTTAGGTCATTATTTTTTATTGTAGTTTGAAAACAGGTTTTCTTTCAAAAACTGTTCTTTAAATTCATCTACTTATGATAGCTCAACAGCTTCTACTCGTTATTCATTGAGAATAACATTTACTTGTATATCTACCTTCAGTCTCATATTACTGTATACATAATTTATACAATAAAATATCCATAACAATTTAAACTATCCATGCTTATATTAAAATAAAACCTTAAACTTCTAATTAAGTCAAACTATATGTAAAGGGCTCTTCCATCTCCATTCTATGCTTCCCTTGTCACCAATTCCTTGCCTTTTGAGCTACCCGCCTCTGCTGTATTTTGTTGAATGGGAGGGTGAGATTCGAAAATCCCCGTAGAAACCATAGTTTATCATATAGTTATATATAAAATTCATAATCATGTAAAATAACCACATGTTCATACGGCATATACGGCAATAATATACATCATGAGGTCCCACCTCAACATCATACGTCAATAATTTACGGCATGAGATTTCATCTCAACATCATACGGCAATAATTTACGGTATATCACATGGCACATACAATCATGTAGAATTAAATACATAAGAATACGATAAAAAAGGTTTCTACCTGTTTCCTTTTGTATATCTTTACCTCCCTTGGTATCCCCTTTCTTGGTCCTCCTCGGGTTGCTCAAGCAAATTTCAAATCCTAAGAACATATACATATAATTTTTCATTAATTATACGCTTATCCAACTTTAAATTTATCTCATATTTCTTTCCTGATCTCATTTCTAACCCTTTACACTTTTTATTTTCTTTTCTTGACTTTTGAATTATTTTTCAATAACTTTGAAAAATAATAATTTATTCTATAAAATTCCAAATACAATGGTTGAAACTTCTATTTAAAGACTTTTATATCATCTTTAAATGAATATTAATTCTCACTAATTATAGTCCATCAATATTCTCAAATAAATGCTTGAAAGTTGCACCTTAAACAACTTTTTACATTTTCCATATTTCCATAACAGACTTTGTTTCATTTCCTCAAATTTTGTAATATTCCCACATGCATCAACTTACATATGCATAAATATGCGTATAGTTATACAACAATATCGTGTTTGTGTATAACTTACTTCCAAAAATTATCTTAAATGTCCTATAGACATTTTAAAACCTTCAAATAATGACTTCTAACCTTTGTTATTTTCCATATTCCAAGAATTTATGAATGCACATATATTCACTTTCAGATTAAAGTATATATGTACAACTACACTCGTAAGTACATATATATCTCATAGGAATAAATTAACCTTTGTAGTAATTAAGCTCTAAACCGTTGAAAGTTATCTATTAAAATTCCTTTACATTACTGTAGATTTATACTTCCAAAACTCAGCTTCTTATAATACTAACTTTAAAAATTTCCTCTGATCATATTAAAATTACTACCATAAGAAATGTAAAAATATAAAACAACTTCTATAAAAGCAGTCTATTGAAAAGAAGAGATTTTAATTACCTAAATTATCTCCACACGATGAACTCAGAAACGTGTAACACTTCCTATTTTTTCCCTATATCCTCTTATTGGATCACTTACGAACCACTCTTGGACCTTGGATACTCAAATTGGCCTTTTTAGTGAACTTGAAAATTTTTCTTTCTCTTTAAAAACGATATTACTGTTCAATGGCCCATTTTCCAGATTTCTGGTCAAACTTTGAAAATTCATAATTAATTCTATAAAAATCGAAATGTAGTGCTTCTAATTTCTAAATTTAGATTTTTAAGTGATCTATAGGGAAAAAATAATCATTGGTTCCAATTATTGCCCATTTGTATCAGTATATTCTGAAAACGTACACTGTTCCAATGGTCACTTCCAGTTTTTCCAGATTTTTCCCTTAACTTTGGAAAATCATAACTCTTAATATACACATCTAAATTTCGCAAACTTTATATTAGTTTAAAGCTTAGGATATTTAGTTTTTGACTGGAAATTTTCAACTCAATTGGAGCTCATTTGCTATTTTTATTTTCCACATGAAACTGGTCAGTTTTTCAGGGCCTTTGGAACCCTTTAGCTTTGAAAACCAACTTTTCTTAAAATTCACCAAAACCACTTTTTGGTTCATTAACCCACCTCTAACATGCATAATCACTTCTTTACCATTCCTTAGCACTTTTAGCCCATTTTCATGCAAGCACCACCACATATTTACATAATACTTTATGTTGAGGTTTAAGGGTTACAATCACATCAACTTCATGGAGAGTTTAGCAACTCATATATTCATACAAAAATCATGCAAGCAAGAGCATCTTCTTCATTCATCTATAAACTTTTTCTTACCCTTACTTGAGCTTCCACCTACATGGTTAGTTGGGGGATAATGAGATTTATGCAAATCCCAATAGCAAAACTAACTAACAAAAACTTGTGAATGTGCATGTAATGCTTTTAAAGGAGTGTGTATGAGTAAGATACATGTGACATGCTCAAACATTACATTAACATGAATATGGCCATAGCAATCAAAGTCACATACCATACACATAACACAAACTCATTTATCATAAAACAATCCACCATTCACACAAGTTCATAAAATAGCTTTGAAGAGTTAGTGGTCTTGCTACCTCAAGATAGCTTTCTTGCTACCTCAAGATCTTAGCTTTTTCTCTTTTACTTTAGGGCTCCCTTGAATAACCTTCCAAATGTGCTTTTGAAAGTCTCAATTTCCTAAAGATCATGCCATAATATCCACATGAATATTCAATCATCATAATGCAAGAAAACTTGCAAAAACGCAATAAAGCTTTCTATTTCATTTTCAAGACCCTTACAAGTTCAAGACTTGACTTTTATAGTCCTTAATGCTTCTTAAATCCCTTTATTATTTTTACCCTACACAAAACTTAATTTTGGAGCCATTGAAAGCATTATAATCATCAAAATCACACTCCCTCTATTTCTTTTGATTTTTTGAAAAACTGTCCAAAAGAGGGAAGTTTGGATTTTTCAGCTTTTTCTTTCATATACATGTATATTCTTGCTTTCCAATCACTTTTCATACATTATACCACTCAAATACATATTTCCCTCTCAAGTTTCCAAATGGACAGCACCTCTTCCAAACACTTAGGGTTTCCAAAAATTTCCACAACAACCAAAACAACCATAAAAAACCATCAAGCTAGGTTTTACTACTTAAGAAAGAACTTGCAACCTTTTTCTACCTCAAAAGCCTTCTCTTTTCCATTTTCATTCCTTGAAACCCTAATTTTTCATCTTCAAAAAGAGGGCTTTGATCAAGGAAATCAACCATTAAAGAGGTAGTAGAAGTTGCAAGGAGTAGAGAAATGGAAAGAGTTGGTTGTTTGGGTGATTACCTTAAGGTTGTGTGAGAGCTCTCTTCTTCTTCTTCCTTGGGAGCAAAGTGGCATTTTTTGGAAGCTTGGGGGAGAGAAAAATATGACCAAATGGAGGGAGAGAGGTGGCAGAATTTTGAGAGAAGAGAGAGGAGAGTTAGCTTATGTAAAAAGCCTCTTGAAAAAATGTGTGGTTGAGAATTAAACTTGGGGATCAAGTTTTGATTTACTTGGTTGAAATTGTGCCACATGTCCTCATTGGATTGCTTGGTAAAAAAGTGCTTTTCAGACTTCTCTTGCTGGTCTGGTTGGGCTGACCGAGCCTCTGTCCGTCCAGTTACTTGATCTGGTGGCATGCATTTCCGTAAAGTAACCTTTACTCGGGTAACTATCTTTTTACTTTTTCGGAGACTTTATCTCCCATGTGGCGCCATTCTCTAGGCCTCCTTGCCTAGGTGGCGTTATGTCCTAGCCCAAAGCATCTCTGGGGTTTCCTTGTAACTCATCTGGATTCCTCGATTTGCGTGCAACACCATAAAATGTGCCTTCGGTGGCCAATTTGACTTAAGGACATGAAAAATTTATATATTTTCCCCTGATACTCCAACCCTTTTCCGCTCCTCAATATTCTTCCTAGATTTTCAGTAATTAATTTTTTAAGAAAATACTTTTTCGGGGTTTTTGGGCATTGTTGTTCTCCATACTTTGAAATTGCCCGCACCAGATACTGGGTAATAATTTTATTAATTACTTTATAACCCAACTAAACTTTTCTTAGTTTGGGTCTCCAGCATTTGAGAACTCCTGCTACCTCGAATAATTATTTCTCAGTCTTTTAGCCTCTAAAAATCCTTAATTACGAAAATACCATTACTCTTTATACTTTCCACATATTTACCAAAATGCCACTAGATTCCTTACCTTTCTCATATTTACCAAAATGCCATCACTTTTCTACTTTTTCTTAATTCCAACCTTACCCTTGGTTGACTTTGACATTTTCGGTCAACTTTGACTTTTTGGTCAACTTGACTTTTTAGTTGACTTTTGACCGAATTACCAAAATGTTCTTATTATTTGACGATATTTTACGTCCTAGGCCTTTTTAGTCAAAATGAACATTTTACCCTTGTCATTTAGGCCAAATGACCATTTTGCCCTTCGATTATTCTTATTTGGAATTCTCAAGACTAAGGATTTAGTCGATTATCCTTTCTTGTGTATAGGCATTTTCCTTTCTATTTTTCTTATCTACGTGTCTCAAATCATTTCGTAATTCATCGGTTTGGCCTTTATTTCTGTTTACGAAATTTGGAATATTACAACACGCACCTCCTCCTCTCTTGTGCGAATGCATAAGGTGAGAGGAAGGGGTGTTGATGTATTTATATTACCTCGCCTCGACCACGTCTCACTTCCCTTCCTTCCTCTTTTTCTTCTTTTCTTCCTTCATTAATATTTTGCTCCCTCCTTTTTGACTTTTGCTTCTTCTCGCGTGCATTTCTTTTCTTCCCCTGACTACCCTTTTCTCCATTTTTCAACACCTCATTAATGGGGTGTGACAATTTGTTTCAAGACCAGCGAGTTATGGATAATGACAAATTTCGGTATACAGAATAATATCAAATTCACCCTACTCAATTATTATGAGATTTTTAATGGTTATAGTCCTTATCTCTTGATGACTTGTACTAAGAAGAGAGTAAGAAGTAATGACAAGTTTAATGCATGAAACAATAAAAAATATACACTACCTAGTTATTGTAAGAATCTTTCAATGATTATATTCCTTATCTTATATTATGACAATTTTTTTAGATCATTGTCTAATGCCTCAATTTTCCTAAATGTTTTTTTCTTTTTTTCTTGTAATAATTATATTCTACATAAAATAAGTGATATTTTGATATCTTATGGGGATGAAATGGTGTGGTTTTAAATTTTATATGTTTTTTAAAACAAAACATTCTTAAAATTTTGTACTTTTGATTTATTTTTGAAAAAAAAATTGTAAAAAAATTCAAAACCACACTATTTCATTCATATGAGATACCATAATGTAAAATAAAAAAACAAAGAAAAAACAAATAAATTAAGAAATCGAGTCATTTCATTCATATTTCATTCATTCAAAACCGCTAATTTTATGTAAAATAAAAAACAAAGAAAAAAACTTTTGAGACATTGAGTCATTTCAAAAGGTGTGTGTATATATATGTGAAAACATTAGAGAGAAGCACTAAAGGCCTTTATCCGAGCATTTGTGGTACAGGAAGCATGAAGAGATGAGATTTCAAAGTGATGCGCTAAATGAGAACGTTTAGAGAATTAATAATTAATCTTATTTTTTTAGGTGACACAAAAGTAGCAAAAGAAACTTCCCTTTTATTTTACGATATCAAGGTGTTTGTTAAGCTATATGAATTTTTTAGATTATTTATTCTATAAAAATTCTTGTTTTAAATATTATTAATGTTTTTAATTATACTTATCCTAATTTAATTGCACAAAATTAATATATTAAGATGAGCGTGAGGATTCGGTGGAGGCAACTTTTTCTTTTGTTTTCCTCACAAGGACTTTTTTTTTTGACACATACCTCCCATTTCGCGATGACGATGAGCATTTGAAATTAAAAGTATTTTGTCGTGTTGTAATAATTGCGAGGATTATAATGGCCTACCCAAGATTCTAAAAAGATGAAAGTAGTTGAGAAAATGGCAAACAAGTCCTAAGTAAGACACTTAATTATAAAATGGTCCTAAATATTTGCCTTAAATACAAAATGGTCCCAAACATTTACAAAATTACAAAATGGTCCCAAAGCTGCTGAGATTGTAAATGAAGGCTGATGAGGTTGTAAATGAAGGTTGCTGAAGTTGTAAATGAAGGGCTGCTGAGGTTGTTAAAGGTTATTTGTCATTAACAACTTCAGCAGCCTTCATTTACAACATGAGCAACCTTCATTTATAACCTCAGAAGCCTTCATTTACAACCTCAGCAGCTTTGGGACCAATTACCTTAAGGTCCCAGAAATAGCTACTGAGGTTGTAAATGAAGGCTTCTGAAGTTGTAAATGGAGGCTGGTGAGGTTGTAAATGTTATTTGTCATTAACAATCTCAACAGCCCTTCATTTACAACCTCACCAGCCTCCATTTACAACCTCATAAGCCTTCATTTACAATCTCAGCAGCTTTGGGACCATTTTGTAATTTTGTAAATATTTGGGGCCATTTTGTATTTAAGGCAAATGTTTGGGACCATTTTGTAATTAAGTGTCTTACTTGGGACCTGAGAGTCATTCTCCCAAAGTAGTTTAGTGTCAGTGGCGAACTCAAAACTCAGGGTGAAAATTATGTTTTTGAAAGATAAGTGTGATTTATGCCTAATATATTTTAAGAAGAATTTGAGTAAAAATTTAGTTAGCTCAAATTAACAAATGAGTAGGTGTAAAATAAATAATATAATACTGATATATACCTAATTTCTGGAAATTAGGGGTGCAGCTGAATTCGCTCAACAACACACAAATCCACCTTGTTTGGTGTCCCTTATATGATTGTGTCCGACTAAATGACAATTAATATAAATGATTATATCATCAATTCAAATAGAGCCTGTATGGTATGGAGGATTTGTTAGGAAGGGTTTGTCATGCTCTTAAAGCTTATTTAAAAGTCCAATGTACAATAACCTTTACAGAGTTAGAAGTAAAATCTAAGTTTTGGAGAATAGATTTTGGGAAAATAGCTTGTATTGATTCTAAAAAACATAGGATTAAAAAAGGTGATTGTAGCGTTTGTGAAGTTATGGTGAGAATAACTTTTACGAATTCTAAAACAAGATTATAATAGGAAAAGAAAACAGAAAAAATAATTAGTAAAGAGAGTAGGAAAAAAGAGAACTAGAGGATGAAGAAAGAGAGAGAAAGAGAAAAAATAAAATAATAGGAAAAAGAAAAGAGAAAAATAATTAGGAGGGAGGTATGATTTGACAAGAAAAATAACTTTTGAAAACCGAAATTTCAAACCGAGACTTTATCTCTAAAATAGCTTTTCTGAAAATTATAATTATTTGAATAAAACCTAAATTTAAGGGTAAAATCTAGATTTTACTACGAAACCTAAATTACCATTCTCTTTGGGCTGAGCCTAAGGATACCATATCTTAAGTCTTTTGTATTAAGATCTCCATATATGAACTTGGAACCAGGCGAATTCAAGCAACTATAGGTCAAACTGCTTAGAATAACAATTAAAACAGCCTCTAGACTCACTGGCCCATTCTCTTTCGAAGGCCTACCAGCGCCTTGTTCATATACAGGCTCGTATTGTCAGAGTTAACATATGGTATTCAAACGTTCAACCCAAGGATCGATATTGAACAAGAGTCTCTTAGTTTGGAAAGCGAGTAATAGGATTACATAAATTTAGTTTTCCCCTCCCTTAAAGATTTAATAAATAAATAAAAGAAAATAAATTAAAAACAGGGACAAGAAACTTACAGAAATTCTGCTTTTATTCCAAACACTTAAAGCTTTGTACAAAGGATTATAAAAGGGGGAGAGGAGAGATTTGCAAGTAAGAGACTCGTTGCAAACCGGTGTGTCCTCTCCTAAATTCCTAAGTTCCCTTTTATAGTGTTAAAGAACTAAAAAGACTCTACGAAGGCTACTTACATAGAGTTTTTTAAAATGTCTCCTTATAAGTCAAAAAGGCTATTAAAGTCTATCAACCTATAAAGTAATTTCTACAAGTCAACAAGCTCTGACAACTTTATCTCTTTGGTAACATATGTCTTCTGCTCTTCCTTGGGCCAAGTCTGACAGTTGCAGTAATTGTGCTTTATATTCATTTGTCTTATCCTTCTACAGACTGCATTTTTTACTGCTGGGGATGCTTGATAATTACTGTTGGCAACGAATTTTGTATACCATCTTTTTAATTTGTCTGCAACTTTTGAAGTTCTTCCAGGAGCATAGATTGCTAAATATTCATCGATGTGATAAATCCATTGAGAATCCTTTCCACGATAAGATTTTTTAAGATCTTCAATTATTGTCATAAATCCATTAGCTCTTTTTTCAAGTATAGCCTTGATGGTTTCTTCAGTAAATTCTTTGATTTCAGTTGTCGGTAATAAAGTTGTCTAGTAAGGCCAAATTTTATGAGAGTATAGGTTGGCATATACTGATCTTGCCAAAATTCAAGAATAGCAGAATAAAATCTCATAAATATTTGCCTTCTAGATACTACCGATCTATAGGTCACTATAACACCTCCTATTTCCCCCTATATCCTCATGTTTGATCACTTTTCAACCACTCTTGGGCCTTGGATAACTCAAATTGGGCTTTTTATGTGAACTTGAATTTTAAAAAATACAGAAAAATGTTGTTATTGTTCACATGACAATTTTCCAGATTTCTGGCCCAACTTTAAAAAATCATAATTAATTCTAGAAAAATCGAAATGGAGTGGTTCCAATTTCTAAATTTAGCTTATTAAGTGATCTATAGGGGAATAAACGCTCATTGGCTCCAATTCTTGCCCATTTAAATCAATTTATTCCAAAATCGTGGCAATGTCCAAATGGTCACTGACAGTTTTTCCAGTTTTTCCCTTAATTTTGGAAAATTATATCTCTTGATGTACACATCCAAATTCTTAAAACTTTATATCAATTTAAAATTTAGGATGTGAAGTATCTAACTGGAAAGTTTTAGCTCAATCAGAGCTTGTTTGTTATTTTTAATCGCCATTTGAAATATGTTAGTTTTCAGGGCCATTAGAACCCTTTATCTTTGAAAACCATCTCTTCTTAAAATTTACTAAAAACCTCTCTTTGGCTCATAATCAATCCTTTTCTCATGCATGGTTAATTCTTACCATTCTTTAGCTTACCTAGTCCATTTTCATGCATACATCATCACATGTTTACTTGCTTCTTCATCTAGGGGTTTAAAGTTTACAACTTTAACCACTTGCAAAATGAATGGCAACCATCAAAATATTTACACCAAATTTCCTCAAGCTAATATATCATCTTCAACCATTAATAATCTTTTCCTTACCCTTACTTGAGCTTCCATCTATATGGTTAGTTGTTGGATAATGAGATTTAAAGAAATCACAATAGCAAAACTTTCTAACACAAGTTATAAAATAGCATGACAACCTTTCATAAAAGTGTGAATTAATAAAAGTGCAACATGTAACAATCAAATGCATATGGCCATATCAAACAATAGCACATATTCACACTTCCATCATCATAAATTTCTAAAGAAGTCATGCATCATTCAACATATTTCAAAAGCAATGAAGCTTAAGGTTAGAGGGTTTTGCTACCTCTTTAGCTTAACTTCCTTTTTCACTTGAGCTTTAAAGCTCTCTTGGATTACTTCCAAATGTTCTCTTGAAGGCCTCAACCTCCTAATCATGATACCAAGGCACACCCATTAACTTCACATAATTAATCAAGCAATAATTTACAAAAACGCAACAATACTCCCTCTTACATTTTCAAGACCCTACAAGTCCAAGTCTTTACTTTTATGGCTCCTAATGCTTCTCAAATCCCTTTCCTATTTTTACCCTACACAAAACTTCATTTTGAAGCCATTGGAAGCATTAGAATCATCAAAATCCTACTCTTTCTATTTTTCACAAACTTTCGAAAAAACAGAAAAAGAAGGGTTTTTTGGATTTTTCAATTTTTCTTTTCATATACATGTATATCCTTGCTTTCCAACCACTTTTCATGCATTATACCACTCAAATACATCTTTCCCTCTCAAGTTTCCAAATGGACAGCACCTCCCCTAAATACTTAGGGTTTCCAAAAATTTTCACAACAACCAAAACAACCATCAAAACCCATCAAGCTAGTTTTTACTACTCAAGAAAAAACTTGCAACCTTTTTCTACCTCAAAAGCCTTCTCTTTTCCATTTTCATACCTTGAAACCCTAACTTTTCATCTTCAAAAAGAGGGCTTTAATCAAGGAAATCAACCATTAAAGAGGTAGTAGAAGTTGCGAGTAGAGAAATGTAGAAAGTTGGTTGTTTGGGTGATTACCTTAAGGTTGTGTGAGAGCTCTCTTCTTCTTCTTCCTTGGGAGCAAAGTGGCTTTTTTTGGGAGCTTGAGGGAGAGAAAAATCTGACCAAACAGGGGGGAGAGAGGTGGCAGAAATTTGAGAGAGGAGAGTTAGATTATGTGAAAATCCTCTTGAAACTTGTGTGGCTTAGATTGATTCTTGGGGACCAAGTAGCAAAATGGTTGATCCACATTGAGCCACATCTCCTTGTCTCATCCTAGCTGAAATAGTGACTTTTTAGACACCCTAGGCGTCAGATTTTGTTGGCTCTACCCTTTTACTTTTCCGGAGATTTTATTTCTCACATGGCATCATTCCCTAGGCCTCCTTGCCTAGTGGCATCATGTCTTAGTCCATAGCATCTCCGGGTTTCCCTCGTAACTCGTCAGGATTCCTCAATTTGCGTGCAACACCGTAAAACAGGCGTCCAGCGGCCAATTTAACTTAAGGACATGGAAAAATTCTATATTTTTCCCTGATTCTCAAGCTCTTTTTTGTTCCTCAAAATTCTCCCCGGATTTTCCGTAATAAATTTTCTAAGAAAATACTTTTTCGGGCTTTTCGGCCACTGTTGTTCTTCGTACAACGAAACTGCCTGCACAGGATACTGGGTAATAATTTTATTAAATACTTTAGGATCTAACTAAACTTTTCTCAGTTCAGGTCTCCAGCATTGGAGGACTTCTGCTACCTCAAATAATTATTTCTCAGTCTTCCTTAACTCCAAAATCCTTTAATTACGAAAATGGCACAACTTATCTTACTTTTCTCATAATTACCAAAATGCCATTACATTTTCTACTTTTTCCATAATCACCAAAATGACATCACCATTTCTACTCTTTCTTAATTCCAACTTTACCCTTGGTTGGCTTTTGACTTTTTTTTGGTCAACTTTGACTTTGAGTTGACTTTGACTTTTTGGTCAACTTTGACTTTTTGTTGACTTTTGATCAAATTATCAAAATGTCCTTATTATTTGATGACATTTTACTTCCTAGGCCTTTTTAGTCAAAATGACCATTTTACCCTTGTCATTTAGCCCAAATGACCATTTTGCCATTGGGTCATTCTTACTTGGAATTCTCAAGGCTAGGGACTTAGTCGATTATCCTCTTTCTTATTTAGGTATTTTCCTTTCTATTTTTCTTTTCTATGTGTCTTAAACCCTTTCGTAATTTATTGGTTTGGACTTTACCTCCGTTCACGAAATTTGGGATATTACAGTCACAGCTGCTATTTTTATAGGTTTAGGTAGACACATAAGTTCAGCTAAATCTTCTCCATGATAAATTTGCTGGATAGGTCCGTAATGATAAAGAGTTAGGACTTTCTATGGATTGGCTCCTTTAAGGATTGAGGTTTTGTTGAAAAGATTATGTGGACATGTAATGATATGCTGGGCTTGTAAGGATTTTTTGGTACAAGTTTTTCTTAAGGTTGCATGGTATTTTGCTTCTTGGAATTTTATATATTGGGCTTCTTTGGCTATTTGGACAAAATGTTTAGAAGGCTTATGTTTTTCTTGGGTTTGGAAAGGCTGAGTTGTTTCAGATTGTTTAGATGATTCACCAGTAAAAGACTGGTTGGACTGGTCTTGTCCAATTAATTTCATAAGTTCTGTAGTTGGATCATAAATACTAGATTCTCCTTATTGGGAGTAAATTCTGCCTTTGATTTCTCCATTTCTGGAGTCTTCTCATTAAGTTCTACCTTTTCAGATAAATTATCTGCTATAATATCCATTGATTGAATACTATTAGCACATAACTTATATTCAATAAATTCAAGTTTGTCAGCAATATTGTAACAAAGTGTTGTAAGTTCTGCAGAATTGTTTTGTTGCCATTTAAAAAGCTCTTGAATTTCCTTTTTTAACTGTAGCAATTCCTGTAAAGGCTGTAATTCAAGCTTTATAGTCTGCAATCCAGCTTTTAAAGCCTGCAATTCAGATTGAATGGTTTGTATTACCTCATTCATTTGAATTCTGATTAATTTCTGCAACTCCTCCATTTCTGCTTAGAAAATCTGCAAGAATATTATCATTACCTTTTATATGAACAATTGAAATATCAAAATTTGACAGAAAATTTTGTCATCTAATTAACATGCGTTGTTGTTATACTGGTTTTAAGTTTTTATTTAACCAAGCTTTTGCTTGAGTATTGTCAGTCTTGATTTCTATTGGATATTTCATTATATTATCTTGAAATTTTTTCACAGCATTATAAATTGCTAAAAATTCTTTAATATTTGAATCATAATTTTGTTGGGCTTTTGTAAATTTTCTAGATAAATATTTTGTTAAAACTTCTCTTTGTCCATCAAAAGTTTAAAGTATTGCTCCCCATGCTTCATCAGCTGCATCAGTATAAATAATCCATTTCTCTATTTTCTTCAAAATTTCAAGCGTTGGTAAATTTTTTAATTCTCTTTTTAATTGTTCAAATTTTTCTTGATCTTTTAAATTTTTAGTTTTTTCAGTAAGAAAAGAAATCTTTTTGCTAAAATGAGGAATATATTCACTTACTTGATTTAATATACCTATGAGTGATCTAATTTCTTTAATTGTTTCAGGCTTCTTTTGAAATTCCATAATTTTGGAAATAATATGATCATGTAAATTTATTTGTCCATCTCCTATAATATATCCTAATGCTTTCATTTTAGTTTTCATTAATTCAGTTTTCTTTGGAGAAATAATAATTCATTTTTCTATAATTAATTCAATAAATTTTTCAACATCCCTTTTATGTTTTTCTATATCATTTTCATAAAAAATAATATCATCAATATATACTATACATTTTTCTTTTAAATCTGAAGTTAACCTAGAGTAAATATGTTTTTGAAATATTCCTGGACTATTATGAAATCCCATAGGTAATACATTCTATTCATAAAGACCATAAGGTGTGCTAAAAGCAGTATATTTTTTGCGTTCATCAGTCAATTTAATTTGAAAAAATTCAGATTTACAATCAAATTTACTAAAATAAGTATATTGTTTTATTGTTTGTAGAAGTGTATGTCTATGTTGAATAGGACTTTTATCTTTAATAGCTGCTTTATTTAAATTTCTATAATCAATAACAAGTCTAGATTTTCCTCTAACTTGTTCTGAATGATTTCTGACTATAAATGCTACATTATAATAAGGAGAAGTACTAGGTTGAATCAATTTATAAGATATATATTCATCAATATGTTGTAAAAAATCTTTTCTGTCTTTTGGTGTAAATTTAAAAGGTTTCATTTCAATTTTAATATTATTTTTGTTTAAATATTCTTCTGGAAGCAATTTTATTTCAGCATATGGTTCTTATTTATGCCAATATTGTGAAGGATTATCACTATAATTTTCAGTTATTAATCTCATTATTTTTTGTTCCCAAGTTTCTTCAATTAAATTTATTTGTATATTATTTGGTAAATATTGTATTTTTGTTTCCTTTCCTTTTTTTAATGAAAGGAGTTTCCATTCTAGAATAAGGTTGTTTTATTCTAGTTGCAGTAGCTTTATATCCACAAGGTGTTTTGAATAAGACTATTTTATCGAAAAGATAAAAAGATAAATATCTATCTATAAAGTCTATTCCTGATATAATGTCTGGTTTTAAATCATTAAACTTGTACGCTTTTTCTAAATTAAATTCATATTGTCCAATTTGTATTTTTCTATTTTCTATTTTATATTTTATTTGTTGTAGAATACTACTAATTCCTAAAATATTTATATTTTCTTTAATTAATTTCCATTCATTAGTTGGAAATACTGATTATTTTATTATAGAGGTTTCAATTCCTGTGTCTATCATAGCATGATATTTTCTACTCATATAATTTTCATAATTGATTTATACTAAAATATAAGGTGCTTTTTGTGAGACCTCCTATTTTCCCATATTTTCTTATTATAGATCACTTATGAATCACTCTTGGGCTTTAGATAACTCATTTTAAGCTTTCTAGGTGAACTTAAACTTTTCAAAAATGGAAAAACGTGGTTACTGTTCACATGCCCTTTTTTCAGATTTTTGGCCCAACTTTGAAAAATCATAATTAATTCTAGAAAACTCAAAACTGAGTGATTCCAATTTCTAAATTTTTCTTATTAAGTGAACTATAGGGGAAAAATACTCATTGGTTCCAATTCTTGCCCATTTGATAAAGTTTATTTAAAAACCACATACTGTCCCAAATGGTTCCTTCCAGTTTTCCAAATTTTACCTCAATTTTTGGAAATTCATATCTCTCAAAATACACATCCAAATTTAGTAAACTTTATATCATTTTAAAGCTTAGAATGTTTAGTTCATGACTGAAAAATTTCAGCCTATTTGGAGCTCGTTTTCTATTTTTACTATCACTTGAAACAGATTCATTTTTCAGGGCCTTTGGAACCCTTCAACTTTGAAATCCAATTTTTCATAAATTCCTCCAAGACCTCTTTTTGGTCCATTAACTTACCTCTAACATGCATGATTATTCCTTTACCATTTCTTCTTAGTTTAGTCCATTTTCATGCATATACCATTACCCATTCATATGGTTCCTTCTTGTGGATGTTTAGGGGGTTACAATCACAACAAACATCAAGAGAGTATATCATCTTAAATATGTACATAAAATCATGCAAACAAAAGGCAACCTCTTCATACATCAAGGATATTTTCCTTACCATTGCTTGAGCTTGTACCTACATGGTTAGTGGATGGGGGATGAGATTTGGGAATCCCAATAGCAAAACCACATAATCATAACAAAGTGAATGTGCATACATGACTTTATGGCATGTGTATGAATACATAAACATGTGACACATCAAACTTCACTTTAGCATGCATATGGCCATAGCACAAAAGTCACATTTCATACACAAATCATGCACTTTGCTCATTATAAAAGTTTATGTAACATTCACAAATCATTTTCTTAAACATAGAAGGAGATTAATAGTTTTGCTACCTCAAGATCTTAGCTTTCCTTTAATCTAACTTTCAAAGTATTCTTGATTCTTTTTCAAGACGCTCTTGGGAGCTTTTAAACCCTTAAAAATCATGGCATAAGATCCATATAAATACACAAGCAACAAGTTGCCATAAAACTTGTAAAAACGCATAGGACTTTTTGTAGGTTTTTTCAAGAGGCCTAAAAGTTCAAGTCTTAGTTTTTATGGTTCCTTAAACTTGTAAAATCCATCTCTTGGCTTTACGCTACACAAAACATCATTTTAAATCCATTAGAACCATCAAAATGCTCAAAAACACAGCCTTTCTATTTTTTTTCTATAGCTTGGACGAAAATAGCAAAAATAAGGAAAGGAAGTGTTTTTCAACTTTGCTCATGAAACCATGTGTTTCCTTGCTTCCAAAACCCCTTTTCTTAACTTTGATCTACTCAAACACACCTTCCCTTAGACCAAAATAAATTTGGGCAGCATCTTCCCCATAAACTTGAGCTTCCCAAAATTTTACAACAACACAAACTAACCAACAACAACCAACAATCTATCTTTTATCCCTCAAGGAAGAGCTTGCAACCATTTACTACTTTTAAAACCTTCTCCTTTCCATTTTCAACTCTTGAAGTCCTAGCCTTTATGCTCAAAAACGGAGGCTTATTCAAGGAACAACCCAAGAGAATGTAGTAGTAGTAGTAGCAAACTCAAGAAAAGAGGGAAATTTAGTTGCAAGAACACTTTACCTTGTACTATGAAAGCTTGGATATTCTTCTTCTTGCTTGGAGAGGGAGTGTTTTCTAGAATGAAAGAGAAGAAAAATCTAATCTAGGAGAGAGAGGATGAAATTTGAGAGCAAAATGGAGAGTTTTTACTAATTAAAATGCTTCTTGAAATATTGTGTGGTTTAGATTGAAACTTGGTGACCAAGTCTTGGAATACTTGATGCACATTGGGCCACATCTCCTTGTCTCATCCTAGCTGAAAAAGTGACTTTTCAAACCCATAGGCGTCAGATTTTGCTGGCTGGGCCTTGGCCCGGTCCAGTTCATGATCCCGTGACATGCATTTCCATAACGTTACCTTTACGCGAGTAACTTCCTTTTTATTTTTTTCGGAGACTTTATCTCTCAATGGCGCCATTCCCTAGGCTTCCTTGCCTAGGTGGCATCATGTCATAGCCCATAGCATCTATGGGTTTCCCTCGTAACTCATCAGGATTCCTCGATTTGCGTGCAACATTGTAAAACGGGTTTCTGGCGGCCAATTTGACTTAAGGACATAGAAAAATTCTATATTTTTCCCTGATTCTCAAGTTCTTTTCTGTTCCTCAAAATTCTTCTCGGATTTTTCGTAATTAATTTTCTAAGAAAATACTTTTTCGGGTTTTTCGGGTACTGTTGTTCTCCGTACAACGAAAATGCCCGCACCGGATACCGGGTAATAATTTTATTAATTACTTTATAACCCAACTAAAATTTTCTCAGTTTGGGTCTCCAGTATTTGATGTAACGACCCTTTCTACAAAACAAGGCATTTAGCATAATTAACAATTAACCATGGTTATAGAATTTTTTTTTTCACAAACTTTATATCTCATTCTTTATATTAATACTTTTGGATCCAGGGCACATCATCGCCTACAAATCCAATATAATAAGTCAACTCATAAGACTAAGGGCATAGTCAACATCAAGGATAAAACCCAGCCCACTAGTCTTTATTCTTCCACATTATCACATATATAAGACTAAGGGCACAATTCACATAAAGGGTTAGCACCCAGCCCACTAGTCCATAATCTTTCCCACTGTAACTTCAGCACAGGATTTAGATACAAACAGTGTTATCTTAAAGAGAATATAATTAAAACATATAATAATATGATGACCCTATGATGGCAATATATATAAATATTACAATTTCCATAATTCCATAGGCATACAAGGTTACAAACGCTTATGCCTCTGCCTGCTTTCCTGGACCACTATTCTAACAAGAGGTCTCGCCTAAAAAATGTTAATACTATGGGGTGAGACATTAAATCCCGTAACTAGAATCAATTTATAAAATATGCAAGAAATGAATGCAAGCTAGAGAAGCAGGTTTATCAGCAATTACATTAGGATTTCAATAATAAAATAAAACATAATACTTTCAATAAATGAAACCATCCCCACTCATTCATCCTGCTCCCCCTTATAACTTCTGGACATGGTGCAGTCTATCAATGCTAGTATACCCGGCCAAAGGTTAGCTAGTCACATCAAGAACACTGCCCCCTTCCATGTCACCACCAAATATACTGTAACAAGAAGGTGTCCGCCCAAAACACTCAACTCAAAGCTGGGCCAAGAGTGAGAGAGCCAATGGGCACACAACAACCTCATCTCTTCCACACAATCCAATACATTCCATAAAATAATACAATACATTCAGTAATATGTATTTTTTTATCAACATCCCACAATAATAATAATCCACATAATTCATCATCACCACAATAGCAATAATCTCAATGATAATCACCACCCATACATATATATTGGAAAATACACTGCTTCACTGATAGATATAAATATTCAACATATATACGATCTTTCAAAAACATATATAAATATTATAAAAGAAAGTAAGGTTTCAAAAATACCTTACAGTCCATAAAGTGCATATAAAATAAATTAACCCCGGTTACCTCAACTCCACGCTTAACCTCGACAACTCTAGAAGCCAAGAGTGCAATTCAAAATTTTGGATCTCACACACCGATCTACACAATAATGTAGACACTAATTTAATATACAAATTACATAATTAACATACCTAACGAATTTTAAATTTTCTAAATTTAATTACCCAAAAATTATAATTTTGTATTAAAATCTAAATTATTTATTCTCACTTAAATTTTTTTGTATTTATCATAATTCAATTAAATCATAATTTAATACCAAATGATTATCATTGTACAAAATCTCTAATTTAAAATTTATATTCTCAACATAAAATTATTACTTAATAAATCTTATATTTCTCCAAACTCTAAACCATTGTAAATACTAATATCATTCTTAATAACTAACATAAATTATTTAATAATATTTTAAGTAATCAAACTATTCAAAAATAAAAATTGCTAAATCTATTTCTATAACAAATTAGTATAAAATAATAAAATGGCCTCTTCCAAAATAAAATTCATGTATAGTTACCAATTTAAAATCCCTATACATTACTATGGACTCATATTATCAAAACTTAAAACTTTTCAAAATACCAACTTCAAAAATTTCTTCCAATCAGAATGACATTAATATCATCAAAAAGATAAAAATATCTAGAACAATTTTATAAAAGATGCTTGTTGAAAAGAAAAGATTTTAGTTACCTAAATTATCCCAACAGGATGAGCTTAATCAAGAACACACCTTCTCCTCTCCACTGCAAATGTGAATGACGAGAGGAAGGAGACGATCTGAGATATTTATAATACCTCCTTCCTTTACTCCTCTCTCACACATGCTTCCATTTCTCTCTCTGTAATTTTTTTCTTCCTTCATTAAATTCCCTCTTCCTCTTTTTCTTCTTCCTATACACCTACTTGTCTCCCTTTCTTTTTTTGTCTTTCATTTGCCGACACTTTGTTGGCACCTTTTTTTTTATATTACATTTGAGGACTCCTATTACCTCAAATAATTATTTCTCGGTCGTCCTAAACTCTGAAATCCTTTATTTACCACCTATTTACGAAAATGCCATACCTTTTCTACTTTTGCCATAATTTCCAAAATGCCATCACTTTTTCTACTCTTTCTTAATTCCAACCTTGCCCTTGGTTGACTTTGACATTTTTTGTCAACTTTGACTTTTTGTTGACTTTTGACCAAATTATCAAAATGTCCTTATTATTTGATGACATTTTATGCCCTAGGCCCTTTTTAATTAAAATAACCATTTTATCTTGTCATTTTGGCTAAATATCCATTTTGCCCTTAAGTCATTCTTACTTAAAATCCTCAAGACTAAGGACTTAGTCAATTATGATCATTCTTATCTAAAGGCATTTACCTTATATCCATGGGCATTAAATCATCACATAAATACCGTCTTAGCTTTTATTTCCACTCACAGGAATATACAAATATTACTGATAGATCCATATTTTGCATGAAGAATATTAACCTTTTAGCATGTTATTTGAGCTTTATTGGGTTAATTAAAGGATATTTGTGTTAAAAAGAGATTTAAAGAAATTGTGGCCAATTTTAAAATATTTTACCACTCCTTAAGTCTCTATTCAAGTGCATTTGTGTTAATATGCAGGAATCTTAAAGGATCAAGGCCTCAAAATGCTCTCTGTGCCATATGCTTCAGCCAACAGACATTTTGGCTGAAGCCAACGAAGTGCTGATGCTCTCTGTGCCACATGCTTCAACCAACAAAAATTTTGGCTGAAGCCAACGAGGATAAATTGCTCTCTGTGCCACATGCTTCAGCCAACAACATTTGATGTCTGTACAGCTAGAGTAAATCACGTGGGCAACCAACTGAGATAGAAAATTTAACAAATTTAGTTAGAATCCAACCAGAAACAGTGGAGGGGATGCAATCTTTTACCCAACTTTATACAAAATTCATTGCTTTATCCAAGAGGCATGGCTTTATCCAAGAAAAAATAATCTGACACTACTTCCATTTTATCTCATTTTTCTCCATCCATACTTTACAAAACCCATCTTTTCTCCTGGAAGCATCAGAGCATCAACCACTTTTCAGAGAAATATTTTTTTACACATTTTTTTATCCAACCCACTCTTTAAACATCCATTCTTTTCGGTCAAACTCCAGCTTTAATCATCTCCATAATTCCATTCCTTCGAAATTCTGGAGGGAATTCACGGGACTTCTTATCTTCTTCCATCTCCATCATTTTTTTCTCCTTTCTTTGAGCTCTGTCTCTCAATCCATCTTAGTCCATCTTCGTCCATTCCGAGAACGTTGGCCATTCTATCACGATTCCACTTGAGCTGATTCTTAGTGCCACTCTATTCCTCCGTCTCATGTCTTCTTTTCCAGATCTTGATCTGTCTCTTACGATCTCATTGTTGGCTTCATCTCCCTCTACTGTACATGCTGTCATGACTGTTCGGAAGTTTGTTGCCGTTGCTGTCATCGTGGAGTCCAATATGTCCAGCTAATCTCCCTACTCCCATAGAAGTTATGGTTGAGTCAGAGCCCATCCAGTCAAGGGGTTTCACTATCCTTCACTGAATCTTCAGCGTAGATTTAATCCTTCAACTGATGATGTTTGAGCAAATATTTGCTACTTGATTCAGCCTTGTATCTTTGCTATTTCAATTGAGTTGATCAGATTGTACACTTGGATGATAAACCTTCTGTCATAGAATAGTTATTAATTCGATCATAAGGTTGGTTGAGACTGTGATTGATTAATGGTGAATGATATATGAGTGATATTGATTAATGTTGCTCTTGGAGGTGGCTGAGTTACGATTGTTTGATTTCTCTATGGAATTAGTGCAATGAAATCTTTATTAAAGGTATTGGTGAGCTCACATAGTAAAAAAAGGGGGCAATGAAGACAGAACCATCAACTTCTTGGGAGGCAATTTAGATATTAATTCATTTGTATTTTCCAGACTTGCATTTTCCAATTTGTTGCATCTCAGCTTAGAAAGAGAAGAAAAATCAAAATTAACAATAGTTTAGATAAGGATACTTGTTTAGAATAT
>JANTPZ010144811.1:18569-32681 GCA_025593235.1 Vachellia pachyceras | reverse complement strand
TTATGCATCGATTTGCTGTAGTGCTTTGCTAGATTATGTGAAGCATGTATGAATGAATGAAGCTCTGTTTTTGTTTTTACTATGGCCATAAGTACATTTCACGAAACATTGAGCACGCATCATTTCATTATATGAATATGAGCCTATGTAAGGCAAGCTTATCATGCACTAGCATTCATCCTACATGCATTGTTTGTAATGTTTGCTACTGGGATTCCTCGAATCTCACCTCCCCCATTAACCATTTCTAGGTACAAGTGCATCAAAGGGTAAGGAGAAAGTTTACGAAGTTAAAGCAAGGAATTTGTCATGAGCATGATTTGTAATATGCGATGTGAAACCTATGCATGTATGGATGATATATGATAGCTAAGAACTCCTAAATGAATGATCAAATATGGTTTAAAAAGGATTAGGAGTTAGGGTTTCAAAAAGATGAAGTTTGAAAATGAAAAGTTTGACTTTTTATCAAAGTGAAGTTGGTCAAACCCCTAATTTTGGCCTATCAAAAAACAGAGCACGTGAACTCCAAATGAGATGAAATTTTACAGAAAAAATAGTTCACATTGCATGCTTTAAAACAAGCTAAAGAACACTGAATTTGGAGTTTTGTATAGAAAGTTATTAAGTTCCAAAGTTTGAAGAAAATCACTGAAAAACCTGGGAAAAAGAAAAAGGACCAAATGAACAGTACTTTTTCACGAGTTAAACTGTATCATTTGGGCAAGAAAATGACTCAATGAGTATTTTTCCCTTGTAAAGGAACTTACAAGCTTCAAATAGAAATTGGATGCACTCAATTTTGATTTTTCTAGAATTAGTTATGAATTTTCAAAATTAGTCCAAAATGTAGTGAATAGTAACTTTCAAAAACTTGAAAGTTTTCAAAGTAAACTATTTAGACTTTTTAATCACTTTGAGGCTTCCCATTGATTTCAAATCAATGTATAATGAAGCTAAGGATTAAGTTAAGGTATGTCACAAACTACACCCGAGAGGATGTCCCTTCTTAAAATGACAAGTTGGCTACAGTGAAATTCAAGATCTGTCATGGCGAACTTGTCCCATGAGCAATTTTAACTTGCAAAACAAAATGTTCGCAGATAAAATGCAGATTGGTCGTGGTGAAGGTTCAAAATTAGATATAGAATTTACAAAACTCAAAGAAAATCAATATCTTTGTTTGTACTTTTAGAAAATTTTTATGCTATTCTATGCAAAAATGCAAACCTATACTATAGACAATTATCAGTCAAGAGCAAACTAGAAATGCAAAAAAATAGCAAAGAAATGACACAAGTTAGCGTAAACCAATTGCTTGGCTCCCCAGCAATGGCATCATTTTTTATCCAATCTGTTTCGTGATTTTACTTTGACAACCCAAACTTTATCGTTGTTAAAGTTCCTTAAAATGGATCAAAAAGTTATGATTTCCAAGGATTGCACTATAGGGTTTCCATTCTCTTAATCGGAGCCTTAGACGCAATTGATTTTGATTAACTAATACCCTAAAAATGCTGAATGGAAAGGCGGTTTCTGTTTGCAAAAGTTTACTTTAAAAGTGATAAAAAAAATAAATTGTAATTTTTTTTGGATTTTGTGGGAAATGCAGAAAACAAGGTGGATAGACACAAAGTTAATTTATGAGAAGTTCCTCTTGAAAATGGTTCAGGCCATCATGGTTCAAAATAGTTAGGTAGAGTAGCAGTGTACTAAGTTTCTTAATGAAAATCCTTAACAGCTCGTAGAGTCTGAAATTCTATGAAATGAACTCCATTTCATGAAACTCTTTTGAAACACTTAGTATGTGCAATTGAATCCTCAATAAAAAATCCAATACAAACATCATCAACTCAAATATCAAGAACAACTAGGAAGGTAAGAGAGAAAACAATGGATGCATTGAATAGATAGATATGAGACTTCATATTATCAAGTCAAACAAAGAACAATCCATTACCCAAATTGGATGCAAATTGATTACAACTGTAATCAAGTATCCAAGTATAAATTACAAGTCCTAACTCAGCAACTAGTAATCATTAACATGAATACAGATTAAAACTACTCCCCTTTAAAGTTCCATAAACTCAAGCCTTGTCCATCTCCAAGAGGAAGAGATGTGTTTAGCTACTCATGAAGATCAGCTCAACATCACCCATGGAAGAAAAAAGATGCATCATAGTGTGGATGGTCTGGAAGTAGAAGATAGAAGTGGAGACTAGGTTTTGTGGTTCAAGAAATTGGGAGAAAAACAGAAGAAAATGGATGAGAGTGAAGTGTGTTGTGTGGCCGCTGCATCCCCTTTGCATTGTAGACGAACTTTACCCTAAATAAGGTTTCTAAACTGTGTTGGGTCGATTTACAATGTGGGTCAGTTTTCATTCCATTCTGGGCCTAAACTTGTTTACTGATGCGCGATATTTACCGTGAAGAATTTAAGTGTTGCCATGGTAAACCTCCTGAGAGGTTCACTGCCTGCCTGCCTAAATTCGCTGAATTGAACGTTGGTATGCGACGAGGTGAAACTGTCTAGAGTTGTCTTCCACATGTATCATCTAGAGTTCTTGAAACGAATAGCAGTAATTTGAGGCACCTTTTACCCTAAAATTGGTTTAAATGCAAATATGTAATTATCCAGACAATTATACCCTAAAATATGCTAATCAAGAACAGAGATTCTTGTTTGTCAATTAAGCATAATGAGGATCAAGATGGGTTAAAAATTGCATTAAAAACCTTGAAAATCACAGCAAAACTAATAAACAATTATGACTCAATCATTATGACTAAATCTTTCTACACATCATTAGGAGTTAAGACTCTAAAGTCTACCACTGTATCACTTCAATTAGCTAATAGGACTATTAGGTACCTTGATGGTATCATAGAGGATATTTTGGTTAAGGTTAAGAATTTGGTTTTTTCAGCAAATTTTTATGTCCTTGACATGTCTACTGAAAATGTTCATGACACGACACTAATATTAGATCGACCCTTTGTATCGCGCCTTATTTACGCTTCTTTAAATTCATTAGAGACTAACAATGAATCACTTATGTGCCTTTGAAATGATTAAAATGGCCAACAAAATGAAATTGAAAATTTTGAACCGAGTTACTATTCACTGGGTAATTCCATTTTTTGGCCAATTTGAAAATTCATAACTAATTCTAGAAAAATCAAAATTGAGTGATTCAAGTCTTTAACTAAAGCTTATGGAGTCCTCTACAAGGGAAAGATATCTCCTTGACCAATTAATATCATTTATTGTGTGAAGAAACACTGTTCATTTGGTCATTTGCCATTTTCAAGATTTTCCCATCAACTTTGGAAAATCATAAATTTTTATCTACATATCCAAATTCAGTAAACTTTAGCTCATTTTAAAGCTTGGAATGTGTAGTATTTTACTAGAAAATTTCATATCAATCGGTCTTTATTTGGTATTTTTCACTATTACCTCATCTTTACTCTTTGATAAGGGTTTAGACCTTTTTAAGGGTTATCTTTCATGCTCAATTCTCTTTCTAATATGCATGCTTCCAATTCTTACTTGCAATACAATATTCTTGGTCTATTAAACAGCATACACACAGCACACCTTGTAGTATAATTATTTACATACAATTATTGCACAATACAACCCCACATAATGTAAACTTTCCATTGCCTCCTTTGAATCATTTGGTCTTCCTCAAGCATCTTTCATATTGCTCATAATCTTACTTTAATTTTGACCCTAAGGATGTTATTGTTTGGAAAATGAGATTTCAAGAATCTCAGTAGCAATATTACTATCAATTACATTAACATACATGATTGTCATTAAATTCTTAACTAACTATGTATTTCATCAAGAAGCCTTGACATAAAAATTCAAGGTTCACACAATTATGACATGTCACATTTAAAGGCAACTAACACATATTTAACATGCAAACATGGCAACATTCAATAAGAACAATAATGAATACTATTAATGAATATGATAGTGATTATTGCTACCTTAACTCCTTAGCTTTTTCACTTGAATTGGTGATTTGCTTCTTCCTCTTTGGAACTCCGCTTTCAACTTTAAAATCCTACACATCATCATAATGCATTTAGCATTAATAATAAGCCATTATCAATGCATTACACCCAACAAAACGACTTTAAACTCAATGGAAGCATCAAAAACTCATTCCTTTCCATTGGTACAGATCAAGCCGAAAAACAGAACACTTGGAAGCAAGATGATTTTTGCAACTTCCATTGCATAAAATTGCATAATCTTGATCTTTTACCACTTCCCATACATTATTTAACATCAAAACATCACTTTTATTTCAAATAGAAAATTGGACAGCACCTCCCCTAGGATTTCATAATTCCCAAAAAGCATACAACCAACAAAACAACACAATATATATATCAATCAACTCCTTATCATGCAAGAAGTGATTTGCCACCAACTATTTCATCAAAATCCCACTCCTTCACATTTTTCTCTCACCAAAACCTAATTTTCCAGCAATCAAAAGAGAACCAAAATAAAAAAATATAAACCAATAGAAAGGTAGAGGAAGCTACAAAGATCACAAATATGCTAAGGGTTGTAAGAGAACCCAACTTACCTTGGAGTTTTAGGAACTTTTTCCCCTTGCTCCTTGCTGAAAATGGCGTCCTCTTCTTATTTTTCAGCTAGAAATGTTGGTCAGGAATGAGGAGGAAGGAGAAGGGAAAATGCCACTTAATCACATGAAAAATGAGGTGGATAGTTGAGATTGCATCTTGAATTTAATGAATGATACAAGGGCTCATATTTAGCCAACACAAAAGTGATTTTTCTGCCCAAAAGATATGACCCATAAGGCTGCCAAAATGGTGAGGAAAATTAGGTTTTATCTCATGGTGACACGTGTCAATGATCCAGTACAACTTACACTGATAAATAACTTTGTTCTGATAAATTCTACTACTTGTTTAACTTCAATTATGACAAATTTTATTCTTAAAATATGGCTAAAATAAGTGGCAAGACCCATCATGATAACAATTCATTTTTGGAAACTATATGTTTCCATAAATTTACTTTACGCTATTGTATTACTGATATAACAACTCGTCAATATTTAACTGGATTCGAGGCTACTGAAAATTCCCAAAATTAATATTGAGATTCTCACATGTTTTCTTTTCTCAAATCTAGGGCTTCTCCGGGTCTTTTTCCTTCCGAGCCGAGAAATCGATTTTCTCGTATTATGAGCAAAAATTTTAAAAAATACAAGAAATTCTAAGATATTTTCCCTTACTTTGAGATCAGATGTTTGAGGTCTCCTGGTACTTCAAATAATTATTTTTGGCTAATTATTTAATAAAAATTCCAAAAATTAAATACCCTTTAAACTTCTCTTAATAGAAATCTATGTCAATTTAACTAAAACCAGACCTCACATACTAATCAGTGACTTTTTCTCTACATTTTGGTCCTCCACGAATTTTTCTGATATTTTGGTCAAACTTTGACCAAGTTGATATTTGACTTTGATCAAATGACCAAAATGCACTTACAGTTACCCTTAATTACCATAAATCCCGTACCTTTTTCAAATTCCATTTTTGCCTTTATTTTTAATGACATTTGGGTCCTTCCCATAAGGTCACCCATCGTGTCACTTCTTTATGCCAAGCACACGCTTAATTGCAAAACTCTAGTGGAATTAAGTACACATGGTTAGGTTGACTGTGATCTTTCCGGTCCATTATCCTTCCTCTTTTTTGTACCCATTACTGAACCCTAACTCAACCCGTAACTACTGGTTTGACCTTTATTTCTAATTACAGTAAAACACAGATATCACACCATTCTTAAGGATTATTAATATTTTATTAGTATAAAAGAAGGAAGTATCACAATGGAAGTTGGTGATTGCAAAGTTTACTTTAAAATGCATGAAGTAGTGAATCATCCTTATGAAGATTACTCTCTTTTGGGTGTTATTATGATAACATAGTTGTTGTGAATTTGAATTGCAAGATAAATCTATGTGCTCTGAATTTTGTGCACTTGACTATAGTGACGAAGATAACTCTATTTCATCTTTTTCATCCTTTAATTCTACTTGCTCATGTGCAGGTGATTTGACATGCCTTAACTGTATAATAGTCAATAGCATGCTTTCCATCCCACACACATTTGAGTGTCATCTACTAATTCATATGTAAGTGTTGGAGATTGTCCCCTATGTGCCAATAATTGTACCTCAGACATTATTTTACTTAATGTATTTTCTCCATTTAATTATTATAGTCTTGCATGTTTATTATGATAATTGCATCCATAGATGAATTATGAATATTGTCTTAAATGTCCCTGGTTGGTTGTCTATGTGAGAGTATAGATAAAGTAAGACTAGTATAACTTAGATAAAATATGGAGATACGAGTCAAAGTTATAGGCACTTGTAAGAATACAAGGTGTTAGACCGACCTGCTATGAGAAAGTTGTGTGGATTCATTAGCTTATCTCATATGTAATCATGTCACAATGCCCTTTGACCTGAGACCATCATGGATTCCTACATGAGAATCGCTAAGTTCTGACTTAGTTAAAAGTTACCTTTAATCGGGTGACGATAAAGGCTATAATCGGACTTAGGGGTCTTTCATGTGGAGGAATGTGAACGATCAAAATAGGATTTATCCCTCGCATTAGTTGTGAGATATTATTGGGTGCCTTAATAAGTGACTATGAGAAACACATGGCCATAATGTCATGAAAAGGTGTTTTCATTTCTGAAATCAGGCCACTTAGGGATTGAGAAAGTAATTGTCAGGAATAGGAGGATGACACCATCCATGCCTCATCCTTGACCGAGATATCGTGTGATAAAAGGGTCGTGATATCATTGCATGAAAGGTTGTGTCGTGTTAATGATCCTCATGTGATTTGGGTAGTCGCAACATCTTGCTAGAAGCCACTTAGGACTTGTGGACTAATGACTAATTTTAGACCACTGCCAACTTCATATGGGCCTATAGGGTCGACGCAAGAACAACCCAAAATAAGCTTTAAATTCTAGTGTTTATTTGACTTATATATATATATAATAAATTCAAAATGACAACAATATTATATGTTAGTTTTAATGTTTAATTTATTTGATAAATTAAATGACTAACATTAATATTTAGATTTAATTTATAAAGATAAATTAAATTCATTGGCTCATTATTTGGATTAATTATATGGATATGATTTGTTCAAATAGGATTAATCCAAATTAGAATTGCAAAATTCGAATGTCATATTTTGAATTTCAAATTTTGAATTTCAAGATTAATAAAGATTAATCTTGAATATCATTTGAATTTCAAATTTTAAGATTAATAAAGATTAATTTTGAATATCCTTTTTGAAATTTAAATTTCAAGATCATTGATCTTGAATATCCCTTTTGAGATTTAGATTTCAATATTAACGAAGATTAATCTTGGACATCCTTTTTGAATTTCGGATTTCAAGATTAATAAAGATTAATCTTGAATATCTTTTGAGATCTTTATTCAAAATTTACAGATTAATAAAAGATTAATCATAGATTATGATGATCTCCATGAGTTCTATAAATATGAGGACTCATGAGCAAGAGAGCAATACAATTAGAATCTGACTGTGAACCATAGAAACCCTGGAGAGAGAGTGAGAAGTAAGAGCGCTAGCACACTGCGATTGTTAGGAACTGTTCCCATGGATACCGGTAGAGGGAGATGATTAGAAATGTCGGGTCCTAGTGATCAAAGCCAAGAACGCGGAAGGTTGTAGAACTTGAAGAGACCAAACATAGGGGATGCTTTGAATCCAAAATGCAAAAGGTATTGCTCTATCTCCTTGGTCTAAACGCCTTTGACTGATCCATACGGGAATTAGAAAATTTTTAAATTCCATTGCGTGTACGTACATTCTAATTCCAATAATAAATTCCATACTTTCTATTACCAATGATTACACTATCGGAGTAGGTCTTTCCACTAGTGTTTTAGGTGATTCTAGCATCATAGAAGCTAATTCTGTAGTGTTAATTAGAGAAGATTGTTTCCCACAAGGCACAACCTCAGTTAAAGATAAAGGAACCAGATCGCTATTAGTCATTCCACCTGCTCATTTGATGCAAAGACACCTTGAATTAAATGACTCTTCTCCATCCTTTACATGTCTTGACATGTCCACCTTTAATTCCTTTCATACCATCCGTTACTTGTATTATTTGTTATATAATGATAGTTCAGGTAAACAGAAAACTACTTCCTAGGTGGTTGCTACTTTAGATCGACTCGAGGTTGATTCAACACTTGGGGTAGAAGGGGATTGTAAAGTTGACCATTTAGAACTTGAGCTTGTACTCGTTGAACACAAGGGGAGTCATTTATTTTCCCTTAAACTAAATAAGTTAGTTATCCTTCTATTGTGTAGCCACCCATGCTTGATTTGAAACCTTTGACTTCTAATTTAAAATATGTTTTTTTGAGTCTAATAAGCGTTACTAGTTATAGTTGCTAACTCTCTATCTGAGGTTGAGGAAGAGAGACTACTTATTATATTAAGAGAACATAGAAGGGCTATAGGGTGGACATTAGTAGACATTCCAAGAATTAGTCTAGCTATTTGCACACATAGGATATTACTTAGTGAGGAGTCTAATTGGTTAAGCAACCCCAAAGAAGACTAAACCCTCTTGTCCTTAATGTGTTTAAAAAAGAAATAACCAAATATTTATGTTCTAGGATAATTTTTCCAATTTCTGATAGTGAGTGGGTTAGTCATGTGCATGTAGTACCTAAAAAGAGTGGATCACTGTGGTGAAAAATGATATGAATGATGGGATTTCACTGCAGCAATCTTCAGTCTTTAGCACATCTATTTTCTCTATTTGGCAACTTAATCCCTTTTATTTCTATTTTCTCTTGATTTCTTATTGTTAGATTTTACAGTTTTAATTTTTAGTTTGTGATTTTGTTTTTACTTGTGTTGGATTTTTGTTGATGTGTGTTTGATCCGACCTAAGTTACATAATATAAAATCTTGTCATTGTCTAACACTTGAAATGGATCAAAATATTTGTGATTTCTAAGGATTGCACAGGGTACAACCCTAGGGTCATTCTCTCCTGAGCTATTTGTGTACCACTGTTTACTAGCTTGCAATGAGGTTCACTTTGCAAATTAAATCATTTTTCTTTGATTCAAATTTGCTATATACCTAGAGCTAATTATAAAATAGAACAAAACTTCTTTCTTGGTATTTTTGATTTAGAGAAAGCAGTGAAAACAGAATTGAAGTGTAAAGTATAGATAATGAAGTTCCTCTTGAAAATGAATCAAACCGTCATAGTTCGCAAAAGATTAGGGAAAGTATCAGTTTTCGCACTTAGTTTTGTAATTAAAACCCCAACAACTCGCTGGTCAGAAATTCTATGTAATGAAGTCCATTCCATGAAACCTTTTAAAAATACTTAGTGTGTGTACAGAAATCGCAATGTAACAAATTCAAATCAACACATCATTGCCTCTAAAATCAAGCACAACTAGGAAGATAGAAGAGAACAACAAAGATTTCATTGAATAGGTAGAAGTGAGACTTCACTCTACCACGTCAATTACCAAATAAGCTCAATACACAATTAATCCAAGTTTGGATCGACCGAGACCAAGTATCTACGTACAAATTACAAGTTTTAACTCAGAAACAAAGTGATCTATAACACAAATACAGATTGAAAACCAATACTCCCCTTTCAGCACATCAAACTCAGGCTCTCTTCATCTCCAAGAAGAAAGGGAGTGCTCAGCTAGTCATATGGCATGAAATCGGACTCCGGATGGAAGATTGAAGCATAATTATGGATTAGGGATGAAATGGAATAGTAATAGGGTTTTGATGAGTAGTGACAATGAGAAAATTAGGAATATAATAGTTCTCTGCTACTTCCTCCTTTTTGTTTTTTGACACTTACCCTATTTAGGTCATAATAACCGTCCAGGGTCGGATCCAAGAAGGCGGGTCGGGTTTATTTTCCTTTTGGAGCCTGGTTAGTTGCAGCTGCGCGATATTCGACGTGGTAAACATGAGGTTTCATCAAGTTGAATCTCTCCCGAGAGTTCATGCTTGTCTGTTTTGAACTTTAGCCACAGTGAACTTCCCCAGAGCTATCTCCTCATGTTCTTGTTCATAATTCCTGAAATGAAATAGCAAATATTGAAGTATCATTTTCTCATGATAGAATTTAAGCACAATTGTATCATTATTCATGGCTGATGCACCCAAAATTACACTAATCCAATTCAACAACTCTAAATATCAAATTAATAAGCAAAAAAAGGGTTATGAAGGACTAAAATTGAGCAAAACCCTAGACATCCATCGTTAGCCAGCAATCATGCTTAGAACTAAGAATCCCTCTACTTATAATGCTTCTGGTTTTGAGGAATTCTCTTATGATGATTTGTTTGACAACATTGACAAATGTCCAGTTGATGATGTGTACTCGGCCGGCCAGTGACGATGTGGTAATCACCAGTGTAATTATTATCTTTTAATAATAATGACACCTCTATATCCATTGAAAATATAGTTTCAGCGGCAATATTATATGTCACCATCCAAGATGACCTTCTTGGGCAATTTTTGCTCATCACCGAAGGTATACTTTCAACGATGACTTGTTTACCGCTGAAAGTATACTTTCAGTTGTGACATATTTTTGCCACCAATACTTTCAGCGATATTCACTACAACAATAACTTTTTGACGTTGCATAAGTCTTTCAGCAATGATGTTTTATACTTTTAGCCGCAACAAGGTGACTTTTTATACTTTTAGCGGTTAAATTTTTTTACCTTCGGAAGTTAATTTTTTTAGTTTTGGGGCAAAAGGCAAAGCAAATGGGAAGCCATTGCAGAGTCCAAGTCAACTAAATAAAAAAACCATATCGAATAAGAAACATGTAACACACCTTAACGACCTCTTTAATTAGCTTCATTTTATATACATTTGGAATCACTTTTGGGCCTTGAATAGTTTGAAAATAAAAAGAATTCAAAACTGGAAATTTTCATTTTTCGGGTTACTATTCACAGAATTTTGGCCAAACTTTGAAAATTCATAACTAATTCTAGAAAAATTGAAATCGAATGGTTCCAATTTCTATTTGAAGCTTATAAGTTACTCTATGGGGGAAAAATACTCATTGAGTCATTAACTTGCCTAATTCATATATTTTATTGCACAAAGATTCACTGTTCATTTGGTCATTTTTGATTTTCCTAGGTTTTCTAGTGATTTTCTTCAAACTTTTGAACATCATAACTTTTTGTAAAAAAACTCCAAATCTAGTATTTTTTTAGCTCATTTTAAAGCTTGCAATATGAACTATTTTTCTAAAAAAATTCAACTCATTTGGAGTTCATTTGTCCTGTTTCACGTAATGCCCAAGTTCATGGTTTGACCAACTTTATAATCACTTTTTAGTCAAACTTATTATCTCTTGACTTCATACTTAGGCATACCAACTTGTAAACCTCTTTTGATCATCATTAATCGTGCATTTTGTAATACTTAAAGGTTATATTCACTACTCCATGGCTATCATACATGTAGGAGTTTAGGTTACACAATTACATAACATCCTTAATTAATGTAACATTAATTTTACATCATTAAAAAATTATCACAAGCATACATTAATCTTGCTTCAAACATCATTTGCTTACTCCTTACCCTTGTATGAGCTTTCACCTAGAAAATGTTAGTGGGAAAGAATGAGATTTCAAAGTAATCACAATAGCAAAACTTTCTAACATACTTGACAAAAATGCATGACATTGTTTAAAAATAAGTGTGAATGCATAATGAAATGAATATACAACATGAGACATGTATATGCATATTCTAATATCTACCATTTTCTATAAACTGAAATAGAGGCCAAACCGATAGAAATGAGATAAGACAAGTCCCGGAAATGAAAGTACAGAAAGAGAAGATGTCAATGGACCAAAGAGACCCTAGTCAATTTAGTCCTAAGGCTTTGAGATTACTAAGAATGTAAGCTAGGAACATAAATATCATTAAGTATAAAGACCAAGGGCAAAATGGTAATTATGAGAAAGTAGAAGGGCATTTTGGTCATTTGACAAGTCAAAGTCAAAAGTCAATCGTTGACAAAAAATTTACAGATGCCCAATAGACAGAGCTCTACTCGTGGAGCACAACCGTGAATCACGGATTTTCTAGATTCGGACTGGATTTCTGTCTATAGAATTTTGAAGAGCGAAAAAGGGGAAATAATTATTTAAGGTATCAGGAGCTCTCCAAAAATTGAGACAAAAATATGGAAAAATTCAGTAAATTTTATAGTATTTAATAAAATTATTATGCAGTATAGGATTAAGGCAATTTTCCCAAAAATTGGGAAAAAAACCCGAAAATCCCCGAAACATAATTATTTCAAAAATTAATTTTGGACAATCTAGAGAGCATTTTGGAAAAAGGAAAAGGGCTAGAGAATCAGTGAAAAATTTAGTATTTTTCAAGGCCCTAAAATAATTTTAATCTCCGATTGCTCGGTTTTAGGGATTTTAGACAGGATAAATTAATCTTGTAAAATTTGAGGAAATTAAAGAGTATTTTGGGGATAATAATTTTTTTATATTCAATATGAAAATATGGAAATTAAATGAGAAATAAAATATCTCCAGAAAAGTAGAAAAAGATTTACAGGAATAAAGTTAAGTTTAGCGGTAAAAAGTGTAATCCATAAAAGTAACCGAATGGGATCCAATTTAGTTAAGATAACCAGATTTTAAAAAAACATTACAGTCATGATTATCACTTTTTGAGGGCCAATAATAAGCTAGCAAATGGCCCATGTGTGGCAAAGTTTCAACTATTGGATCAAGCTTACATGATAAGATAAGATCTTAGCCATTAATTCCAATTGTGCATGAATTATTAAACACACAAATTTCCTCCATCTTCCGCCTATTTAGACCAACCCAAAAGTCAGAAAAAAATGGAAAAAACTTGAAAAATCAAGAGAAATTGTTAGAGGAGAGATAGAAGGTGAATAGTAACTTTCAAGAACTTCAATCCGCCGAAACACGACCAAATCGGCATTTTCTCTCAAAGTGCCCTTCACAAACCTTCTTCTACTCATCCTAAGCTTCATTTCTATGGTTTTGGATTTCCATTTGGAGGTGTTCAGTGCCGTCTCCCTTGCCGGAGTACTGTCGGATTTCTGAACCGATTGCGAAAACGCGTAGAGGTAAGCGTAAGCTTCCTTTTGAATTGATTGGTTTACTGATTGGATGAGTTTTTGTAGGGCTTGGCAACTTTTCATCTTCGTCTAAGGGCTGATTTTGAAGGTTTAACATGTATTTATTTTTAGATTATGATTTATGATGATATTTGGTCAAGTTGTTGGACAAAATTCTGAATTGGTGAATTGTTGTAGAAAACCATGATTTTTTGGCTGAACAGAACGTTATGAAGAAGTAGAAATTCTGTAATTTTGATGATTCCATTGGATTTATAAGGCAAAATTGTTTAGTTATACAAGTCTTCATGATTTTTAGATGCTTGTATATGAATCTGGAATTTTTGGAAGTTGAAGAGTAAGTGCTGTGTAATTCAATTTCTGGAGGCAGTATAATTGTAACGTGTTTTTGTATGGTCAAATGTTATCAAATGACCATAAAACTTTCCAGAATTAAAGTAGACTTATCAAGCATTAATTTGATAGGTCATATTAGTTAATTGGATTTGTGTGCTGGGAGGTATGAATTTTTGAAGTTTAGGCACTAAATCTGGAACAAATCCTAGCACAAATGGGTAAACTGAAAATTCTGGAATTCTGGGTGCATAAATACCAGCAGATAATATTGTTCATGTAAAGAGGACTTAAAGAGCTTCATATAGGTAGTTAAACCACCCCAATTGGATTTCTATAGAATTAATTATGATTTTTCAAAATTTGGTCAAAATGCTGACAGCTCTTGATTACCATGCGAATTTGAGAAAGAAAGTGACCAAATGTAATTTGTAGAAACTCCAAGGGTGAAAGTAAGCCT
>JANTPZ010144811.1:0-18549 GCA_025593235.1 Vachellia pachyceras | reverse complement strand
TACCTTATCAAAGTCATACTGGTCTTACTTTATCTTTGTTCCCACATAGATAACCGATCAGGGACATTTAGGACAATATTCATAATTTGCCCATGGATTCAATTATCATAATAAACATGCACAAGTTATGATAATTAAATGGAGAAAATTCATTAAAATAAATCATGTGCGAAGTACAATGATTGGCCCTAGGGCACAATTTCCAACACAACTGTTCCAGGTATTACCGAAATACACACTTCATGTAGTCTATGAAAACTGCAGGGGCCTTCATCAAACCGAACGACATCGCTAGAAATTCATAATGTTTGTATCTAGTGTGGAAAGCCATCTTGGGAATGTCCTCAACTCTAACTCGGAGCTGGTGATAGCCTGATATAAGATTTATCTTGGAAAATACTTTGGTACCACTCAACTGGTCAACAAGTCATCAATATGGGGAAGCATATATTTGTTCTTTACGATCACCTTATTTAATTCACGATAGTCTATGGACAACTAAAGACTTTCGTCTTTATTTTTCACGTAAAGAATTGGGGCTTCCCAAGTTGAAACAATGGGTCTAACAAACCCCTTCTCTAATATCTCCTCTATATGCTCTTTTATCTCTTCTATCTCAATTGGAGCCATTCTGTATAGAGTCTTTAATATCGGGTCTGTTCCTGGTACTAGATCAATAGTAAACTCCACCTCTCTCTCTCTGGAGGCAATTAGCTAATCTCTTTTAGAAATACATCCAGGAACTATCTGACTACCGAAATAGCACTAAGGGACTCTTCAACTCTAATCTCAATTGAGGAGGAAGTCCCTACTGCACCTTTTTTCGACTAATCAAGCTCAAAGGCCTCTCTGGCCCTTTCTATTCGGCTAAATAAAATCTTCATCTTTGAGGAGAAAGGTAGTTCTGTAATTTCACAAGTGTTCCATTCCAGATTACGGTTGACATAATCCATTTTCGGCGTCTGGGTTTCCTGTAAACTATCTCCTCTGGACAACTTTGCAGTTTAAACTTTGATCTTTTGGTTGCCTTTACATCCCGGTTGAATCTCGAGATGATACTATCATAGTAGATCCTGATCCAAATGAAGTGTATCATGGGTTCTCTCCTATTTCTGGATCCTCTTCTTCTACTGGGAGCTCTTCCTTCGGTATCGGCATCTCTACTAGGCTGACGGGTTCTGGACAATCTGATCCAGCTCATATATCTCTCTAGCCCATATGGATATATGCTAATCGAAACCCTCGTCCATGTAGGGTAGTGTACTCTCAGAGTCTCGGGTGTTAGCATCCAGTATGCGCTGAAGAGAAACAATCTTTATCAAACACTGGACCTTCATATCGTTATCCCTCGCATATTCTGGTAGTTCTCGTGCTAGCTCCTTCACTTTTTCGGACACTTCACTGGTATACTTAACTTTTCATTTTAGCTAGTCATATTTATTCATATAATAATGAATATAAGATATAGCTATCTAACATATATCCATAAGAGACAACCAATGCATAACATAACATTTAGCTCATGACATATCAACTTCATATGTATATTGAATAATAGTGCACAATATATCACAACAATGCACAATTATTCCAAACAAATCCTGAACCTTTCCTCTGATACCAAACAAGTGTAACACACCTTAACCTTGCCTTTAGCTTCATTTTATATTGATTTTGAACCAAAGGGAAGCCTCAATTTACTTAAAAAGTCAAAAAGATTCAAAATGGAAACTTTCAACTTTTGAAAGTTACTATTCACAGTTTTTCAGACCAACTTTGAAAATTCATAACTAATTCTAGAAAAAGCAAAATTGAGTGCTTCCAATTTATATTTGAAGCTTATAAGTTCCTCTATAATGGAAAAATACTCATTGAGTCATTAGCTTTCCCAATTGATACAGTTTAATGAGTAAAGATGAACTGTTCAATTGGTAATTTTTCAATTTTTCAGGTTTTTCAGTTTCTTTCTTTACGAAACTCCAATTCCCATGTTCGTTAGCTTGTTTTAAAGCTTGTAATGTGAACTATTTGTATGGAAAATTTCAACTCATTTTGAGTTCATTTGCTTTGGTTCACGATAGGTCAAACTAAGGGGTTTGACCAACTTCACTTTTGACACTTTCTCAAACTTGCCATTTTGAAACTTCATAATTTGAAACCCTAACTTCTAAGCCTCTTTTAATCAAGATTAACCATGCAAATGGGAGTTCTTTAAGAATACATTAGCCACCTAATAACAACCAAACATGCATGGGTTAGGTTACATATTACACAACAAGTCTTTATCTAAAATGGCATTAAGTTTACAACACAAATCCATATTCACAAAGATGTACAAATCTTGCTTCAAGCATCATGCATTTTCTCCTTACCCTTTGATGTGCTTACACCTAAAAATGGTTAGTGGGGGAGAGTGAGATTTTTGGAAATCTCAGTAGCAAAACTATCTAACATACTTCATAAAATGCATGACAACTTTTCATGTAAATGTGGAATAATAAAAGTGCAAAATGAAACACATAAATGCATATGGCCATAGCATGAACATGCACACATCCACACTTTTATCATCATAAGTTTCAAACCAAGTCATGCATCATTCAAAAGAATTTGCATAATATCTTAGATTAGAGTTAGATGGTCTTGCTACCTTAAGTCTTTAATTCCCCTTAACTTGGATGCTCTCTTATTCACTTTGGTAATTACTCTCTTGCACCAATTTTTTGCCCACACAATTGTCAACATAATGGCCATCAAACATAAGCCATTTCCAAGGAAAATAGCAATGTAATTCTCCCTTAATCACCCCTTTAAACTTAATAAACCTTAAAACCCTAAACTTGTCCTTAATGCTTTCTAATGCTTCCTTAAACTTGTGGTCACTTTTACCCTACACAAAAACTCATTTTGAACCCATAGGAAGCATCAAAATCATCAAAAGACATTCCTTCCCCAAGAACCATACTTGGCCGAGATATATCCCTAAATTCCATTAACATGATATTCCAACTTCTATTACTTTTACCATCATATTCTTGGTTTTAAACTCATATTCATGGATGGTATAGCTTGATTTTTAACTATCCCATATCAAGTAAAAATTTGGGCAGCATCTCCCCTTAAAAGTTCATCATCCTAAATTTTCAGAAATGCAAAATCAAGCTCAAACAACAACAAGATATATACCAACATGCTCCTTACATCACAAGGAGACTTTTGCAACCAATCACAAGCTCTAAATCCATCTCTTTCTCACTTTAGCTCTCAAGAACACAAACTTTGAATCTTGAAAAAGAGAGGTTTAATCCCAATTCTAATCCATGGAAGAGGTAGAAGAGATCACAAGGATCAAGAAAATGTATATGATTGGGTAGTTTAGCCCTCTTCTTTGCTTCCATGAGAATGGCGTCTTTTTTCTCTCTTTTGCAGCCCAAAAAGTCAGTCACCAAATGACCAAAATAATTAAACTGATTAAGGTCTCTTGATACCTTAAATAATTATTTTTGGCCATTAAATCTTCAAAATGCTATAAATAAAATTCTAGGCCGATTTTCAACAATTCATCGAATCTCTGTCAATCAGTGAGTTCTGCTCTATCTTTTGGGCCTCTTTGAATTTTTCTGATATTTTGGTCAACCGTTGACTTTTTGACTTTGACTTTTACTTTTACTTTGTCAAATGACCAAAATGCCCTTACACATTCTCTTAATGACCAAAATGCCCTTACACTGTCTAACTTTTCGTAATTCCCATTTTGCCCTTGACTTTATTGCCCTTGATATTTTGTGTAACGACCTTTACATACTTCCTAGTAAGTCACCCATCCTGAGATTGCTCCAGGGCGAGCACGTTTAACTGCGGAGTTCTCATAAAATTTCTTCCGTTGAGCCAGGTCTGACTCTGGGTTATCCAGCCCATCAACATCAACTTTTTTCCACTCTTTCTATCTGTGAGCTTTAACTTGACTTCTGACTACTAGTTTAGCCTTTTTTATCCAATAACCATATTGCCCTTGGTCTTTCTACTTAATGACATTTATGTCCCTAACTTAACTTTTTAGTAATTTCAAAGCCTTATGACTAAATTGACCAGGGTCTCTTTGGTTCATTGACATCTCTTTCTGTACTCTTATTTCTGGGCCTTATCTTATCTCATATCTATTAGTTTGGCCTCTATTTTAATTTACAGAAAGTGGTGGATATTACAAAAGAAGTCTAGTTAAAGAGATGTTTTGAATGTTTCAAGGATGAAACAATAGTTATCATTAGCCTTACCCCCAAGTCTGAGTCAAAGGCGCCAGGAATTTCCTATTTCCCAGTTAAAAGGAAAGATCCTACAGTAGATAATTATAAACGTATTATGGCAAGAGCTATCACTAGAGTTATATGTGGGGAACAGAAGAAAAGATGAAAGTTAGGAGCATAGAGTTATTGACTCGGATGTATAAATTTCGAGGATGAAATTTATTTTAACAGAGGAGAAATGTAATATCCATCCTTTTTCTGTAAATTAAAATAGAGGCCAAACTAATAGTTATGAAATGATTTATATCCCAGAGATAAAAATTACAGAAAAAGATGATGCCAATGGATGAAAGAGGCACCGGTCAACTTAGTCCTAACGCTTTGAAATTGCTAAGTATAAAAGCTAAGGACATAATTGTCATTAATTCAAAAGATGAAGGGTACTATGGTCATTAGGCATAAAGGACCAATAGCATAATTGTCATTTAGATATAAATGACAAGGGTATAGAGGTCCTGAAGTAAGAAAATGCAAGGGCAATACTGGCATTTTGAAAGATTAGTAAAAGTAAGGGTATTTTGGTAATTAAGAGAAAATGCAAGGGTATTTTGGTCATTTGACAAAGTCAAAAAGTCAAAGTTGACCAAAATATCAGAAAAATTTACATATACTCAATAGATAGAGCATAACTCACTGATAAAAAATGTGTCACGGATTTTTGAAATTCGGCCTAGATTTTCGACTAGAGAATTTTGAAGGTCGGATGACCAAAATAATTATTGGAGGTATCAGGAGTTCTCAAATGTCTAAGACAAGAGTAAATAAAATAATATGGAATTTGTATTATTTTATAAAATTATTCCCCAAAATACGATAAAGGCGGTTTCCCGAATCGCATGGAAAAATGCACGCAAACCCTTAAAATGGAATTTTCTTCAAAAATTAATTACAGACATTCCAGGAGTCAATTTGAAGAAAGGAAAGGGCTAGGGCATTAGTGGAAATTCTACAAATTTTTTAAGGCCTAAAGTTAAATTGCCTGTCGGTGGTTTGTTTTTTAAGGGTTTTGACAAGTTAGAGTAACCCTGTTGAATTTGGACAAATTCTAGGGGTATTTCTTGGACAAATATTTCACCATATGAGTAAGTGAAATGTGGAGATTAAAAGAGGAATAAAATATCTCCAAAAAAGTAGAGAAAATTTTACCGGAATAAAGTTACTTTTACAGGTATAAGTTGTAACCGAATGAAGTAACCAAACGGTAATCAGTTTGGTTAGTCTAACCAATTCTCTAACCAGATTTTTACCTCCATAAATGCAACCAATAAGATTCAAGATGGTGTCATGTGTGTTGGTGGCTTTATGACCATTAGATCAATCTTGAAAATGCAAGATCAAATCTCCACCATCCAAGATTTTTGAAGAATTTTTATTAAGTCATTTTCTTCCCTTATCCTCCTCATTTGTGACCGTCACTCTTAGCTGAAAAAAGGGAGCACTTGATGCTATTGAAGGAGCTTGGAAGAAGAAGAAGAAGAGCTCAAACATATAAGGTAAGACACCAAACCAACCAAACCTATACATATTTTTACCTTCATCAATGCAACCAATAAGATTCAAGATGGTGTCATGTGTGTTGGTGGCTTTAGGACTATTAGATCAATCTTGAAAATGCAAGATCAAATCTCCACCATCTAAGATTTGTGAAGAATTTTTATTAAGTTTTTTTCTTCCCTTCTCCTCCTCATTTGTGACAGTCACTCTTAGCTGAAAAAAGGGAGCACTTGACGCCATTGAAGGAACTTGGAAGAAGAAGATGAGCTCAAACATACAAGGTAAGACACCAAACCAACCAAATCTATACATATTCTTAATCCTTGAAACCTCCTCTACCTTTCTAATTGTTTAGTTTCTTGATTGAATCTCTCTTTTTCAAGATTGAAAGTTAGGGTCCTTGAATAAGAAAGTGAGAAAGAGAGGGATTTAGAGGAGATAATAGGTTGTAAAACACCTATTGCATGATAAGAAGTAGTTTGGCATATATATTGGCTTAGATTGGTTGTTGTATGATGTGACACTCCTTAATTTCCCTTATAAGCTTCATAGTAGATCACTAATGAACCACTTTAGAGCCTTAGATAACTCAAATTGACCAAAGAAGTGAAATTTAAAATTTCAAAATGAGTTACTTTTCATTTGGTCAATTTTCTAGATTTCTGGCCCAACTTTGAAAATTCATAAATAATTATAGAAAAATCAGAATTGAGTGGTCCAGGATGGCCCAGTTGTGCCAAGGAAAAGAATAGAAGAAGCATCTGACTACTTATCTACAGGGGAAAAATACTCACAGGTTCAAAATCTTGCCTAATTGATACACATCCATTAAAACGTACTGTTCATCTGGTTCTTTTCATTTTCTAGATTTTTCTCTTAACTTTGAAAAACCATAACTTTTTATCTACACATCCAAATCCAGCAAATATTAGCTCTTTTTAAAGCTTATGATGTGTAGTATTTAACAGAAAAAGTTTATATATTTCAAACTTAGTTTGCTATTTTTCATCATGACTCAAAATTTGGACAGATTGAAGTGTTTTGGAACCCCATACTTGGAAACTTTCCTTTTTCTAAAAATTGAGTAAAACATCTTTTACCATTCTCATACCTCTCTTAATTCATCATGAACTTATTTAGCTTATTTTTTCACTATCATACATGCATTCACATATGTTCAACTATTATCATGTAGAGGTTAAGTTACATAACTACAACAAACTTCAAACATAAAGTTCCAAATATAATTCATTACTCTAACAAGCAAAAGCATAACATCATGCTCTCTTTAAGCATCAAACACTTTGCTCTTACCCTTGCTTGTGCTTCCACCTAAAATGGTTAGTCGGGGAGAATGAGATTTTTGGAAATCCCAATAGCAAAAATAGCTAACAAACTTGTGAATGTGCATAACATGATTTTCAAAATGTGTGATGATCAACGTACATGTGACATGTTCAAATTACATATTTCATGCATATGGCCATAACAATCAAAGTCACATACCATACCCATAACATCAAGTTTATTCATCACAAAATCATGAACCATTCACAAACAAGCTCATAAAAGCATTAGTTCAAAGTTAGTAGTTTTGCTACCTTGTCCTCTTAGCTTTCCCTACACTTGGAAGCTTTCTTGTTCAACTTTCCCAATGAGCTCTTTGGTATCTTAACTTCCTAAACATCATATAATAACATACTCATCATTTTCAAGTCAACAACAAGACAAGAGAACCATAAAATGCAATGCACCCTCTCTTGACTTTTTAAGAACCCTAGAACTTCAAAACTTGCTCTTATGATTTCCAATGCTTTCAAAATCCTTTTCTCACTTTTACCCTACACGGAGTTGATGTTAGCATGACTTAAAATCAATCTTGTAACACTCCTTATTTTCCCCTATAAGCTTCATATTAAATCACTATTGAACCACTTTAGGGCTTTAGATAACTTAAATTAACCAAAGAAGTGAACTTGAAAATTTCATTTTTAAGTTCCTATTCACTTTGTCATTTTCCAGATTTCTGGTCCAACTTTGAAAAATCATAACTAATTCTAGAAAAATCAAAATGGAGTGGTTCAAATTTCTATTTGAAGCTTATAAATGCTCACTGGATCCAAAACTTGCCCAATTGATACAGTTTATTGCGTGAAAATCACTGTTCATTTGGTAATTTTCCAGTTTTCCAAATTTTTCTCTTAACTTTGGAAAATTATAACTCCTTATCTACACATCCAAATTTAAAAAAATTTGGCTCGTTTTAAAGCTTAGGATGTGGAGTATTTAACTGGAAAGTTTCAGCTCAATCGAAGTTCGTTTGCTATTTTTCATCGCTATTCCAAAAACAAGGCAGATTCTTGGGTTTTGGAACTCTTCACTTGAGACTTTAGTTTTTCTTTAAAAAATTGCCAAAGCCTCTTTTTAGATAAGTTTTATCCTCTTGCAATGCATGATAAATTCCTTAATATCGCTTAGCATTTAAGACCTTACTCATGCATGCATCATCATATATCCACTTACTAACCAAGTATAGGTTTATAATTACATAACAACAACAACTCTCAAACATAAACTTCAATCACAATACATAATTTCCACAAGCAAGTACATGATAATATGCCATCTTCAATCACCATAAACCTTGCTCTTACCCTTGCTTCTGCTTGTACCTAAAATGGTTAGTTGGGGAGGGTGAGATTTCAAGGAAATCCCAGTAGCAAACCCTCTAATAATACATCTATGTGCATGATTATTAATGAAATCAAGTATGCCATGTAACAAGAACAATCAATCAAGTTTCCACCAAGTCAAGTCAATCATTGCATAATAACCATCAATCTTTCACACAAGTAAGGTCTCATAATTTAAATAGCTACAATCACACAAAAAACATGGCAATTAACACATATATATAATCATTGCAAAGTATATGCCAAAGTTAGAAGTGTTGCTACCTTGTTATCTTAATTCCCTTTGAACTTGAAGCTCTCTTGTTAATCCTTTCCAATGATTTCTTTGGTATTTAAACTTCCTAAACATTACACAAAAATATAATCATTATTCTCAAGCCATCATCAAGACAAGAGAACCATGAAAACGTAATACACCCTCTCTTGCTCTTTTTATGACCCTTAGAATTTTGTAACTTGTTCCTATCATTTCAAATGCTTTCCAAATCCTTTTCTTACTTATACCGTAAACAATTTTTCCATCTAAAGCCATTGGAAACATCAAAATCATCAAAATCCAACTCCTTCCCCATGTTCTAGATCTGATCGAAAAACAGAACACAAGCACACACTTGTGATTTTCAAACTTTCTTCACATATAATGACATATTCTTGATCCCAAAACACTTCTCATGGATTATTTAGCTCAAAAAAAACTCTTCCTCATCAAATATAAAATTGGACAGCACCTCCCCTTAGGGTTTAAGATCCGAAAAATTCATACAACCATCAAACCCAAGCAATATATACATCAATCTACTCCTTATCATGCAAGGAGTGTTTTTTGCAACCTTTAGTTTCCTCTAAATCCCTCTCTTTTCCATTTTTCCTCTCATGAACCCTAACTTTCCAGCCACCAAAAGAGAGCCAAAATAAAAAATCTAAACCGATAGAAAGGTAGAGGAAGCTCCAAGGATCAAGAATATATGCTTAGTTGGAAGGTAAGTCCTCTTACCTTTATAATTCTTCAAGCTCTTCCTTCCTTTTCTTGCTTGGCTATGGTGTCTTCTCTTCTTTTTTCTCTCAAAATGAAGATACAAATGAAAGAGGAAGAGGAATATTTTTGTCTTAAATAAAATCCCTTCATAAAACTTGAATGGTTAAGATTTAAACATAATAAGCAAGTTTAATCCATGGGCTTGAATTTCACCACCTCTCACACATGTGCTTGATTTCTATTGGTTATCATAAAGTTGTCATCATGGCAGCACATGGGGTTTAAAAATCTGGTTGGGATTACTTCAACCAAACCGATTACCATTCGGTTACTTCTACCGATGACCTTTTTACCAGTAAACATATCTTTATTCCGGTAAATCTTTTTCCACTTTTCTAGAAATGTTTTATTCCTCTTTTAATCTCCATAATTCATTTACTAATATGTCAAAATATTTCTCCAAAAATATCCCTGAAATTCGTCCAAAAATAACAGGGTAATTTTATCATGCCGAAAATCCCTGAAAAACGTATTTCCGACGGGCAAATAACTTTTAGGCCATTAAAAATTTCTATAATTTGCACTGATAACCTAGCCCTTTCCTTTCATCAAATTGCCCTTTGGATTGTCTAAAGATAATTTTTGAATAAAATTATATTTTCAGCATTTTCGGGCATTTTTCCCTCCATTCCGGGCATTCGCCTTAATCGTATATTGGGCAATAATTTCATAAAATATTATAAAATTCACTTTATTTTTCTATGCCCTGAACTCAACTTATTAAGGTTTCCTGGTTCCTCAAATAATTATTTTCGGCCATTAAATTTTCAAAATTATAGGCCGAATTTCAGCAACATGTCGAATCTCTGTCAATCAGTGAGTTTTGCTCTATCTTTTGGGCATCTATGACTTTTTCTCGTATTTTGGTCAACGGTTGACTTTTTTACTTTGACTTTGTCAAATGACCAAAATGCCCTTACACTTTTAACTTTTCGCAATTCCCATTTTGCCCTTGACTTTTTCACCCTTGATCTTTTCATGTAATGACATCTGGGTCCTTCCCAGAAGGTCACCCATCCTTACACTACTCCAGGGTGAGCACGCTTAACTACGGAGTTCTCACAAAATTTCATCCGCTGAGCCATGTCTGACTTTGGGTTATCCAGCCCATCCGCATCAACTTTTTCCGTGATTTCTATCTGTGGGCTCTAACTTGACTTTTGACTATTGGTTTGACCTCTTTTATCCAATGACCATATTGCCCTTGGTCTTTATACTTAATGACATTTATGTCCCTGGCTTACATTCTTAGTAATTTCAAAGCCTTAGGACTAATTGACCAGGGTCTCTTTGGTCCACTGACACCTTCTCTTTCTGTACTTTTATTTCTAGGGCTTAACTCATCTCATAACTATCGATTTGGCCTTTATTTTAGTTTACAGAAAAAGGTGGATATTACAAATCTTATATAACATCTTGGCTCCACTCAATTGATCTAACAAATCTTCAATTTGGGGAAACAAATAATCATCTTTCACTGTCATCTCAATCTATTCATGGTAGTCTATACACAACTGAAGACTCTCATCTCTTTTCACAAAGAGGATTAGGGTTTCCCAGGGTTACACGCTGGGCCAAATAAGCCCCTTCTCTAGCAGCTCCTGAATCTGCTGCTTTAGCTCCATCATCTCACCTAGAGCAATTCAATGCAGAGTCTTTAAAATCTAACAGATCCTGGGTAATAATATCAATGATAAACTCTACCTCTCTCAAGAGGCAATCCATCAATTTCCTCAAACAAAATATCCAGGAACTCCCTAACTATTGGAATATCTATAAGGGATCCTTTTATTACATATTCAAACCCTTCCAGAGGCATCTCTCTACTTTCATTCATATTCAAGTCATTAAGCTCCCTTTTTGAAGCCTTTTAATATTCCTTTACCTATACATAATATCTTATACTTAGCTAGCCTGATTATACTCAATTTAGGACTTATAGCTCTAAACTTTACTTATGTCTTCTTATCCGAACAAAATTATCTTAATTGACAGCTGAGTTATCTTATGGAATAGTCAAGGTTACTCTCTCCGTACTAGCTAGCCACAATGAGGACAGTCTCCCATCTCAAACTCAACATAGTCCCTCTCATTCTCACGCTTCTACGAATAGCACATAGTGTAATATCCACCATTTTCTATAAATAGAAATAGGTTAAACCGATAGATATTAGATAAGACAAGACCCAGAAATAAGAGTACAGAAAGAGAAGATGTCAATGGACCAAAGAGACCTTGGTCAATTTAGTCCCAAGGCTTTGAAATTACTAAGAATGTAAGTCAGGGACAAAAATGTCATTTAATAAACAAAAAACCAAGGGCATAAAGGTCTTTCAGTGTTAAAAGTAAGGGTAAAATAGGAATTTTGGAAAAGTATAGAAAGTAAGGGCAAAATGGTAATTATGAGAAAGTGGAAGGGCATTTTGGTGATTTGACAAGTCAAAGTCAAAAGTTGACCAAAATATCAGAAAAAGAATTTACAGATGCCCAATAGACAGATCTCTACTCACTATTACAACCGTGAAACACGGATTTTCCAAATTCGGATTAGATTTCCGTCTATGAAATTTTGAAGGGCAAAAAGAGGAAAAATAATTATTTAAGGTATCAGGAGCTCTTCAAAAATTTAGGCAAAAATATGGAAAAATCCAGTGAGTTTTATAGTAATTAATAAAATTATTACCCGGTATACGATTAAGACGATTTTCCCGAAAATCGAGAAAAAGACCCGAAAAAGGCCAGAAAATCCCCGAAATATAATTATTTCAAAAATTAATTTTGGAAAATCTAGAAGGAATTTTGGAAAAAGGAAAAGGGCTAGAGAATCAGTGAAAAATTTAGTATTTTTCAAGGCCCTAAAAGAAATTTGCTCTCCGATTGCTTATTTTCAGGGATTTTGGACATGATAAAATAATCCTGTAAAATTTGAGGAAATCAGGGGGTATTTTGGGGATAATAAATTTGTCATATTTAAGATGAAAATATGGAGATTTAATGAGAAAGAAAATATCTCTAGAAAAGTAGAAAAAGATTTACTGGAATAAAGTTAGGTTTAGCGATAAAAAGTGTAATCGGTAAAAATAACCGAAAGGGATCTAGTTTGGTTTGCCAAACCAGATTTTTACCACTTAGTTATTATGTGATAATCTTCATTAAATATCAATTGTAAGGAGCCAATAGGAATGGAGCATGTGAATTAAATGATGACATAACTTTTATGTTGTCTAACTAAGAAGATGACACTTGTCCCATTATTGAAAAATGTGCTTTTGCCTTTTGTATTGGCATCCTCATATTGGAACACGTGGCATAATTCTTCAAGACTCCTCCTAGGCATTAAAATTCGTCCAGCTGCCCCCAAAATTCAGAAAAAACGTGGAAAAAGGTTGAAAAATAAAGAGAAATTGTTAGAGGAGAGATAGAAGATGAATAGTAACTTTCAAGATCTTCAATCCGCTGAAACACTACCGAATCGACGTTTTCTCTCAAAGTGCCCTTCACAAACCTTCTTCTACTCATCCTAAGCTTCATTTCTATGGTTTTGGATTTCCATTTAGAGGTGTTTGGTGCCGTCTCTCTTGCTGGAGTACTGCCGGATTTCCGAACCGATTGCGGGAACGCATAGAGGTAAGCGTAAGCTTCCTTTTGAACCGATTGGTTCGTTGATTGGATGAGTTTTTGTAGGGCTTGGGGTACTGTTCATTTTCGTCTAAGGGCTGATTTGAAGGTTTAATCATATATTTATTGTTAGATTATGATTTATGATGATATAATTGGGTCAAGTTGTTGGATAAAATTCTGAATTGGTGAATTATTGTAGAAAAACCCTGATTTTCTGGCTAAACATAACGTTATGTAGAAGTAGAAATTCTGTAATTTTGATTATTCCATTGGATTTATAAGGAAAAATTGTGTAGATATACAAGTGTTCATGATTTTTAGATGCTTGTATATGAATCTGGAATTTTTGGAGGTTGAAGAGTAAGTGCTGAGTAATTCGTTTTCTGGAAGCCGTATAATTGTAACATGTTTTTGTGTGGTCAAATGTTATCCAATGACCATGAAAATTTCCAGAATTAAAGTAGACTTATTAAGCTTTAATTTAATAGGTCATATTTGTTAATAGGATTTGTGTTCTGAGAGGTATGAATTTTTGAAGTTTAGGCACTAAATCTGGAACAAATCCTAGCACAGTTGGATAAACTGAGAATTCTGGAATTTTGGGTGCATAAATGCCAAGAGGACTTAAAGAACTTCACATAGGAAGTTAAACCACCCCAACTGGATTTCTATAGAATTAATTATGATTTTTCAAAATTTGGTCAAAATGCTGACAGCTCTTGATTACCATGCGAATTTGAGAAAGAAAGTGACCAAATGTAATTGGTAAGAACTCCAAGGGTGAAAGTAAGCCTTTAGGGCTAATGTGGCCCATTGGGCATTCACTTTTCATGACTCTAATAATGTCATTACTTATCTAGGGCCATAAAGTGACAAAGAAAAAGCTATGGTTAAAAGATAAAGGTACAAGAGGAGGAGGCAAAGTCTAAAATGTAGTGAACTTACTTGTATGTATGTGATGTTTATGTTGTGTATCGATTTGCTGTATTGATTTGTTTAATTATGTGAAGCATGTATGAATGAATGAAGCTCTGTTTTTGTTTTTACTGTGGCCATAAATATGTTCCATGAAACATTGAGCATGCAGCATATCATTATGTGAGCATGAGCCTATATAAGGCAAGCATATCATGCACTAGCATTCATCCTACATGCATTGTTTGTAATGTTTGCTACTAAGATTCCTCGAATCTCACCCTCCCCCACTAACCATTTTTAGGTACAAGTTCTTTAAAGAGTAAGGAGAAAATGTGTGATACTTGAAGCAATGAGTTCATATGTTATGTATATGAATTTGTAAAGTTTGTTATTTTGGGACTTAAATATATGATGTAATATGTAGTTAAATCCATGAATGTTTAAGTTGATATGTGGTGGATTATGTATGTTTAAAGGACTCACATTTGCATGATCAAACATGATTAAAAGAGGTTTAGAAGTTAGGGTTTCAAATTATGAGATTTGAAAATGACAAGTTTGACTGTCAATGTGAAGTTGGTCAAACCCCTAACTTTGACTTGTTGGAAAATAGAGAAAATGGACTTCACATGAGTTGAAATTTTACATAAAAATAGTTCACATTGCAAGATTTAAAACAAGCCGAAGAAAACTGAATTTGGAGTTTTGTACAGAAAGTTATGGTGTTCCAAAGTTTGAAGAAAATCACTGAAAAACCTGAAAAAATTGAAAAATGACCAAATTTCACGAATTAAACTGTATCAAGTGGGCAATTTAGTGACTCAATGAGTATTTTTCCCCTATAGAGGAACTTACAAGCTTCAAATAGAAATTGGAAGCATGCAACTTTGATTTTTCTATTCTAGAATTAGTTATGAATTTTCAAAGTTGGTCCGAAAAACAGTGAATAGTAACTTTCAAAAAAAAAGTTGAAAGTTTTCAATTTGAACCTTTTGGACTTTTTGATCAAATTTAGGCTTCCCTCTGGTTCTAAAACAATATAAAATGAAGCTAAAGGTTAAGTTAAGGTGAGTTACACATACCATGACCCCAAGCTATATCGGCTTATTTATCAAGGTCTATTTCAACCTTATGCGCTTCAACGCCACTTCCCAGGTCCAGTCATCGACAAACCTTTCAACATTATCATGGGGGTCACTTAGAAACTTTTAGACCATGGAACGTGAGTTAAGAATATGTTATCTATGCTCAGTGGGTAGTTAGACTGATAATTCTCCAAGACTAATCTCAGATACTCACTTGTCTTATTAGGTTTTACTCATTTCTCTTTGTTACCTTTAAAATCCCTTACTGTTCGTCATCCTTCTCAGGCTATATTTCTCTTACTATCCTGCTTGGGCTTTCAAACATTAACTTTATTCATTAGCCCATCACTATCTTTTCTATGCTAATCTGTTGCATCAAAGGATTTAACAATCCTTAGGGCTCCTCTTATAATCATCATCACGATGTTGCAGAGAAAGAGGATTATCTCATGTATTATCATGTACCCAAATCATTCAAGGGACCTTTACTCCTGACCAATATTACCCCATCTTTCTCTTTTCATTTTGGGGGTACTACATATGCCATACTTTTATCATGTAGAAATGTACGGGAAGAGAAATACCCCATGGTTTACCATTGGTGTAATTGTCCCATATAATTGGGAAGAGAAGCACATATGTGCAATTGTTTCATTCTATTCATGTCTCTCAGGAATTCGTTGATATCCCTGTCCCTCAGGAAGCAGCGTGCCCAACCATGGCAATATTATTCCGGCATAGGAAAATCACCATCCAAAACTTGGAGCGATACTGGCCGATTAAAACTTCCATTAGCATGCATTCCGTTGGGTAAATCCTCTTCTCATCATCTAGCAATGTACCTTGTCCCAATCAAGAACTTCTCAAAACCTCTTAATCACGTAGCAATGGCATCTAGCAGTGATAAAACTTCATTTCTCGCTTTTCAATTTGGCCTGATTGTTACACTTATTCTGATGCATGAAGATATTTTATAATATCACTAGTTACAACCTCAACATTCAAGGCATCACCAAGTCCTAAATGATTCATCTTTACTGTTTATAAGTGTAACATATGCCATTGATTGAGCTTTATTTCTCTAGTATTCTTGCTGGAATTTCCAAAGCATTTAATGTATTTTTGGACCAATCATGACCCTTCTTGAGCTTAATTTGGAAATTAGAGTTGTTGATTGTGATTAGCTTAATTTTGGGTGCATTTTCCATGAAAAATGACACATTTACACTTAATTATAATCATGAGCAAGTGATACTTCAAATGTTTGCTATTTTATTTCATAAACTCTAGCTAATGACAATTGGAGACATGTAACACCTCCTATTTTCGCCTTATATCCTCATATTAGATCACATTTAAACCACTCTTGGGCCTTGGATAACTCAAATTGGGCTTTTTATGTGAACTTGAATTTTTCAAAAATGAAAAAAACGTTGCTACTGTTTACTAGCCCATTTTCCAAATTTCTGGCCCAAATTTGAAAATTCATAATTAATTCTAAAAACATCAAAATTGAGTGGTTACAATTTCCAAATTTATCTTATTGAGGGTTCTATAGGGAAAAAATACTCATTGGCCCGAAAACTTTCCCATTTGAATTAGTTTATTCTAAAAACCCACGTTGCTCAAATGGTCATTGTCCAGTTTTCCAGTTTTTCCCTTAAACTTTGGAAAATCATCTCTCTTAATGTACACATCCAAATTTTTCAAAATTTATATCATTTTAAAGCTTAGAATGTGTAGTTTAGGACTGGAAAGTTTCAGCTCAATTGGAGCTTGTTTACTATTTTTCATTGCCATTTGAGCTAGGTCAGTTTCAGGGCCTTTGGAACCCTTTTCACTTGCAAACATGATTTTCTTGTAAAATCCTTTACAACCTCTTTTGACTAGTGAGTTTCCTTTATTGCATTCCTATTTTGTCTAACTTCTTTAAATGATATTATTCATGCATTCCTATACTTTTACCATCACTCATGTAGAAGTTTATGGTTACAACACCACAATCATATTTGAACTTATACATCCAAACATAACTTGCAACTTCCATAAGTAAGGCATATCATTATGATTTCTTTAAGCATAAAACACTTTCTCCTTACCCTTGCTTGAACTTACACCTACATGGTTAGTTGGGGGATAATGAGATTTTTGAAAATCCCAATAGCAAAACTAACTAACAAAACTTGTGAATAGGAATGTAATACTTTTCAAAATGTGTGTATGATCAAGGTACATGTGATATATTCAAACATTTCATTATCATGCATATGGCCATAGCAATGAAGATCTCATATCATTCACAAAACAACAAGTTTATACATCATAGAATAATGCACCATTCACAACAAGTTCATAAAATGGTTTAGAGGAGTTAGTAGTCTTGCTACGTTGACTTAGCTTTCCTTTTTCTTGAACTTTAAAGTTCTCTTGAGAAACTTTCCAAAAGTGTTCTTGAAGATCTCAAATTCCTAAACACCATACAATAACATGCTCATAAATTCGAGCCACCATCAAGGCAAGAAAAATCACAAAAAACGCAATATTACAACTATTGCTCTTTCAAAACCCTTAAAGCTTTATAAATTGTTCTTTTGATTTCAAAAGCTTCCCAAATCCTTTTCTTAAGAGATCTTCAATAATTATACAAATGATTATACAAATGATCAGAAATAGAGAAAGAAGTTATATGACACACCCCATAATAGTAAAGGCAAGTAATGCAGAACTTAGAGATGCCTTGGGCAATGAGATTTAAACTAGTGATATTTCATTTAACTTTTCTAGACATACTTTAGAAATTAGGAATGGGGAATCATATAATCTTGATTCTCGCACATCTCTATTGCTCTTCAGTTGGAATGCTCATCATCAAAGCCTACGGCCATTCACTATTCTTTACTGTACCCTCTACAAGCTAGCCATGCTCAACGGCCTCTCTGGCCCTTCTCTATTTAGTTAAAATATTCATTCTTGAGGAGAAGTGTAATTCGATAATTCATGGGTATTCAATTTCAGGATGCGCTCTGTATAATCAGACTCATAGCATATGGGTTTCCCCTAAACTATCTCCTCTGGATGGACTCTACCTTTTTGGGTTGCCTTTGTATCTCATTTGTACCTTAATATGATACTTTTCACATTGGATGCTGATCCAGATAGAGTATATTCAGGATTCTTTTCTCTTTTATGGATCATCTTCTACTAATGTAATTGGCCTCTCTGACTCAATCATAAAAGATTCTTTTAAGGACTGTCTCAAACCTACTTTGCATCTTTGTCTCTTCTTTATTAGGGGTTCTTTCTCCGGTACTGGCATCTCTTCCGGTTCATCAGTTGTCGAGTGCTCTAAGTACAAGCTTGTCTCTAGAATGTGTGTGACTTCTGTGCTATTATATCTC